>BQNB010104273.1:0-23853 GCA_026074375.1 Tanacetum coccineum | reverse complement strand
AAAAAAAAACCCATATAGCAAAAAAAAACAACACTTTAAACATGAGGCCCAACACATAAGCCATATAAAAAAAATTATTACTAATATACACATTTGTCGACAAACTAGCCTAAAATTCGCATAAAATGTGGCCCAAAATCTGGCCCAAAGTAAAAAAAAAACTAGCCCAAAGTAAAAAAAAAATACAAAATGGTCCCTCAACTTTTAACTATTTACGATTTTCTTACACAAAAAATCCCGTAAAAAATTAACAAAAAAAACACGTCAAGTTTTTATTGTTCACAACTTTTTTACATTCATCGGCCCAAAAAAAAAGATATCGAACCGTCCCAAAAAAAGAAAATATTCGGGAAAAAATTAACCCGTCCCAACGCAAAAAAAAAATTCCCGAATCGTACAAAAAATAAATGTCCGGGAAAAAATTAGCCAAAAAAACAACCACCCAAAAAACCCCCGAAACGTAAAAAAAAATTATTCGGGAAAAAATTAGCCCCGCCGCAACGCGCGGGTTCTTTTGCTTGTTAATCACTAATGTACATAAAGCTTAGAGAGCTAGGAGGAATGGGCACCCACAACACTTATTTGTGTGTCACCTTAGCCGCCACCTCAACAACCCTCCAATAACTAAAACACCTTTAGGGTGTGTTTATGAAATTAGTTGTCAATCGTACGCATGAGCATGATTACGGTTCGAAAACTGGACCGAATCAAAAACCGATTTTCTCAAACACTGAACTGAGGACCGGACTTAAATATTCGGTCGAGATTTGGGTCACTCCGGTTTAACAAATTATAATGACCGGTTGTGCGTAATACCGAACCAGACATATGACCGAATACGAGGGAAATGGCGGACCGAAGGAAATATGTTTAGTCGGTCTGGTTTTTCGATTTGGTTCGGGCCTGTTGAAAGGTGAAACTGTGTGTCTTTCATTATTCATTTGATACAATATATAGGGGGTACAAGAATGAATATACAGATAGACATTGATAACTGGATAACTAATGCATGATAGATAATTGTCAATTAGACAACTAATGCTTGATAGATGATTGTCAATTAGACAATTAATGCTTGATAGATAATTGTCAATTTGTCCGGTTAACACTCTCCCGCAGTCCGAGCGACGAAAACGCGAAAGCTTGGACTGAAATAGCAAACCTGAAAAGAAAAAGAAAAAGAAACAAAATGTGACCTTAGCACAGGAACGTGACCTTAGCACGTTTTAACAACTCGTGACCTTAGCACGAATAACACAAGAACGTGACATTAGCACGTTTTAACAACTCGTGACCTTAGCACGAACGTGACCTTAGCACGTTTTAACAACTCGTGACCTTAGCACGTTTTAACAACTCGTGACCTTAGCACGAACGTGACCTTAGCACGTTTTAAAAATAAAACAAACAATTTTTTTAAGGAGATGGTTTGACGGGGTGGCGTAAGGGAGGTGGCTCAACATAGCCACCTCGGTCTGAGGATCAGACCTGCTCTGATACCATGTTGAAAGGTGAAACTGTGTGTCTTTCATTATTCATTTGATACAATATATAGGGGGTACAATAATGAATATACAGATATACATTGATAACTGGATAACTAATGCATGATAGATAATTGTCAATTAGACAACTAATGCTTAATAGATGATTGTCAATTAGACAATTAATGCTTGATAGATAATTGTCAATTAGACAATTAATGCTTGATCTATTATGCTCAGCTCTAGGCGTGGCAATGGTTGTTATTTCCGTAATAACATTTCGTAACGTAGTTGTAATCAATATGTGTAAAATGACGTGATAAAACATTTGTAAAAAGAAAAGAAACTTTGCTTACTTTATATATTGTGTTGTATTTCTCATTTAAATTGAGATTGACATTATATGTATACAACAGATTCTCGTATGGATAAAACGATATATCCATATGATGTTTCATGTGATACAATCAATTCAAGTTCTCAAATTTTATTTCTTTTTGTTAATGTTACATAAATATAGTGAAGTGTTAGGTTCAAGATGTGAACTTTTGAATTATAATGTTGTATCTTTTGATGTAGATGGAGCCTCTTATAATTTATGAATGAATACATTACAGCGTTCGTCTTTGTGGACCGAATTAAAATGTTCGGTCGAGATTCGGGTCAGTTCGGTTCAACAAAGCATAATGCCGGCTGTGTGTAATACCAAACCAGACATATGACCGAATACGAGGGAAATTGTGGACCGAAGGAATATGTTTATCGAATTCCTTGTTCTTTGTTATTTGTGTGGTTTCTTTCATTCACCACAATGATAATCGCCATCATTTGGTATCAGAGCTGCTAGGTACGAATGGCCGGACGTGTTCGTCGTGGAAGACCCCCGAGGGGTGGTAATCGTAGAACGCCGCCTGAGGCAACGATCCCGATCCGTGCGACGTGGAAAGCCATTTGGTTACATAGCTCGTAGATTCGCCGACCGAGGCAACGACTCGACTAACCAATGAGGACCATGTGTCGTAGGGAATGAAGACCTCCTTACAAAAGTAAAGGAAATTCAAGACGGATTCCAAAATCAAGCTAACCGTAGAGTCGCCGCCTGAGGCAACGGCCACGTGAGTGAGGATGATGTCACTTCACCTTCAAGATCATCGAATGGTTGGCATGATGGAACGTGATTCTCCAAAGAGAAGCCGTGTTAAAGAAACGAAGGGGGGTTAGAAAGTTTCAGAGTTTGAGACTTGGAAGGATAAAACTCGAGGACGAGTTTTTTTCAAGAGGAGGAGAATGATGCAGGGCATGTTCGAGCTCCGACTCCTCTGGCTTAGCCGTCGGTTCTTCGGTCAACACGTGAAGTCAAGTGTTTAATTATTTTGAAGAGATTGAAGGGGAAAATGACAATTTATAATTGTCAATCTATCTTTTTTAATGTTATTATTTTTGTTAAAGATATGTTTAGATTTTAGGAATTGATTTGTTTCTTTATTTGAAAAGTCAAAGATTGTATTTGACTTTCTCTAGTCAAAGATTGTATTTGACTTTCTTACCCTATAAATGTAATAGGTTTAGGTGTTGGAAAATTATTAGATGATGAGTTTATAGAAAAAGAGAGTTTTCTCTTGAAGTCCCGGTTGGGCACCCTTTGAGGTCGGTCTGGTTTCTCGATTTGGTTCGGCCCACGATCTATTATGCTCAGCTCTAGGCGTGAGCAATAGTTGTTATTTCTGGCAATAACATTCCATAACGTAATTGTGGCTGTAATCATTATGGCTATGTTTGGCAACAAGCATTTGGAAGTGTTTAGGAGCAGCAAGCGAATAGCGGTAAGCAGTTTAGTTGAATAGCTTGTTTAACAACACCTAAACTAGCGTTTGAATATTGTCTAACTGCTCCAATCTCAAATGCTTCCATTTAAGAATTGCTCCTAGCAGTTTGTTTACGAAATTACATACATAGCCTCAAAAATATTATAGTAGTATAACATTGATGGCTTTTATTAAAAATGTATGTCTCTTTTTGTAATTTTACACTTTTGAATAACAGCTTACACCTACGTTATCAAACTTTTTTTTAACAAACAGCTACTACTCGTGATAACTGTTACTGCTTACTGCTTATTGCTACTACTACTGTCACGTATCCTCAAACATATCCTATGTGTAAAATAACGCTACTTGACGTTTATCAAATACAAAATGTATTTGACGTATAACGTTTAGAATGTGATTTTGATGCATTACAAGTAGTTAAAACAAAAAAGTTCAAAACATATGCTACAAGATACTTTCTTCGTTTGATGAGTATGCGTTTCTTTAGTCCCACGTAGGTAAAGAAAATAAACTTTGCTTACTTTATATATTGTGTTGTATTTGGAGAGCAAATCTCTTATATGAATGAGAGACATAGTGAGGCAGATCGTACTCTTAATTTTAAGGCCTTAGATTCTCAGAACATGGAGTTAACAGAACATGTTACTACTCTTCAAGAACAAAATGAGCATTTTAGGGCAGAGAATGAAAAAGTTAAGCATCAGACAAGGAATTGTATGATTCTATTAAGATAACGCGTGCTAAAACTATTGAAAAGATGACTTCTATGTTAACTGAAAATGAGAAACTAAAGGCTCAGATAAAAGGAAAAATGCAATGCGTCACTATGCCTGTTGTAAAACTAAAAGTGCTTGCCCCTGGTATGTTGGAATGTGGTAGTTGGATCCGCATGTTATACGACTAGAGATATGTGAGCCTATTGGGGGCACACACGTTAAACACTTAGAATATGTTTATTCTTAAATATATTTCATGAATATATTGAAATAGTCTTTATGGTTTATAACTAACCTAACTGTTATTTAAATATGTAAACTAAAGGGACTTAAATTGACAAAACCCAAACCCAAAGGGGTGCTTGGTTATAGCCGGCCCCTATGGTTTTCTAGAGGGGGTGTTTGTGTCAATTTAAAATTAGGGAGGTGGAGGAATGAGAATAAGGAATGAATTATGTTTCCTTGTTCACCAAGGACTAGGATTTGGGTGCCTATATAAATACCCTCACCCTAGCTCATTATTCATTCATTCACATCCTCTAAAAATCTAAATTAGATTTTTGGTTCTCCTCTCTCCTAAAAACCTTCGACCGAAAAACCCTACCAAAGGGATTTCGGTTTTTCCTTTTTTCCTTCATTCGATTTCGGCAAAAACCCTAAAGGGTTTCTAAGTGTGATTTGTTATCCCACAAGGCTCGAACTCAAGTTAAGATCTTCAAGGAATTCGGTTTACTAGTTCTCCTAAGCGACAACGATTTAAAACATCAAAAGGGTTTTGGTTTTCTTGGATTTCGATTCAACCAAAATTGATAAAACCCTTATTAAGGTTTGGAGATTTTCGGTTCTAATAACAAGGGTTTTGTTTGTGAGATTCGATCAAAGAAAGGTGTAATACAAGGTGTTTATGAGACGTAAAGCAAAGACTATCATCTTGACGTGTTTGTATGAGCAACCGTAGAGGTGACAACTTAGTCACTAAGTTTCCAAGTAAAGATTCACGTTGATTGCTTTTAGTCATTCAACAAAAGGTTAGTGTTTCTATCTTTATACATGTGTTAATCTTTAATGTCAAACTAGATCCATCCGCTGCGTACTCATAATAAAAGTGGCTTACTAGTTATAAAATCCCAATAGTGGTATCAGAGCCAACCTCATTTGGTGTTATGGGATACACACTTATAAAACATGCTAGAACTGCATGAGAAACTTTTATTTATTGTTTTAATTAGAAGTTATGGCAACAATATGCAATTCTTGCCATAAAGAATAAATAAAAAACTAGAATCTTGCTTTAATGCTAGTTAATGGATTGAATAAAATAGAATTAAAATTAATAGTTAATTAAGAGTGTTAAGTCTTCTATTCTTTTCATTATCCTGGCCGTAAAACTCACGTAATCATGTTATATGATAGATGTGGTGATCTAGGCACATTAGCAGAAAACCTAGTGAGAGTCTTTTGGTTCTTCGTTTGGGGAAGACTCATGTGAGACCTCAAGGCATTATGTGCTTTATGCTTTCGGAATAGAGTCTGCCTTCACCTCATCCCCACTTTCTGTCTGTTTTATATGCTTATGTGTTTATACTCCTTGTGACTTGTGACTATATGCAAAAGATTTTTTAAAACTCTAAACGGACTAATACTTAAAAAGAAACTTTGTTTAAATTTGTCTGTAGAATTACACACATAATATTATACTCCTAGTGACTTTTATGTGTTATTTGTAAATCCTTGGTTTTGGACAAATAAATACGGACATTAAACTATGAAACTTGTTTTCTCGGAGAGTTAAAAGTTTTTCTTAAATACATCATTAGTCAATTGCAAAATCGGCTCACCCATCTTGAACAAACTATAAGAGAGGTATAAGGCAGGACTTTCCCAAAAGAAGTCGGGTTTTTAATAAGCTCCGCGCTGACGTGTTTCTCCGCTTCTTTGTGTGTTCAAATGGAGCTACCGAGAACTTTTGACAACATGATGTCAAGATTAAAAGATAATAAAACATTTTCTTAACTTGTGCTACAAAGATGTTTTGCATACTTCTTTGTACACGATTTTGTCACATATTTTGTAAAATTTTTGTGTATACCCTTATCTGTAATTTTAAGTCTATGCCAACCAAAGTAAGAACACGTGCAATTGGTTTGACCTCTTTGGTCAGACCTTAGACCCGAGGCATAAGATGAAACAAAACATGTACATGACATTACTATATGAGTTACTAAGGTCATGTGTTTCATAAAACTAAGAGTTGCATCTATATGCAATTAACGCTCAGCATTTACCTCTTGCCCTACTTGTTTACACGGTGATCAGACCTTCGATAATAAGTGGGAGGTCAAGTTGGATCTTAGTCTTATTAGTAATTAATTGGGTAGTTAATTCTTTTAAGAATTTAATTATCGAAACTACTAAATTGAACTTTCTATATTCTGACTAATTGTGTTATTGCAACATAATTCGTAAACAAAAGTTTTTTTTCTCAAGAAGACAAACATAGTCTCTTTTCTAGTAAAAAGAGTGAGACTTACTTCTATGTCTTTTCATTGGCTGGCAAGAATAAGATAGGGTTATAATTGAATTTTTCCCAATTATATTTAAACTCACTTTTAATCTTTCATTACCCTTTTCCGGTTTTGAAATCTTTAAAAGATGAAATATTTGTGTAACTAGAGAACATTGTGTCTATAGCTACCAAATAGTGACATCTTGCACTTGTCATGATGTATGAGTTTAAATCGCAAATGAGTAAAGGAAATTAATAGCTGGTCTTCTAGGTAAATTTTCTTGGACTTGATTCATTCATTATAGTGCTAAACACCCTTGTGGCTTTGTAAACCGATTAAGGAGGAATTGCAAGCTAAAAAAATTCAAGTTAATGAAAGCATGGATGGCTAGTCCCTCGTCTACATAAGTAGAAATTCATATACTCAATTCAATACCTAAGTACCTTACTACTTATAGGCATTCTAAGTGAGTAGGAAAGGAAATAAATCGCTATTTGTTTCTACTGGTGATGTAACACTTACAATGTTGACAAATCCAGTAGGAGCTTTGTGTTTTACTACTGAAAAGACATTCATGTGAGGTTGTCAAATTCAGTGGGAGCTACAAGATTTATTTCCTTGTTAGTTACCCATATTATTTCTAGCTTGCTTTGAAATAATTCATTACTTTTCGAATATGAACGACCGTAGTTTAAGGAAAATTGCATTTTATTTTATAGATAACACGTTGCCTTTCCGATGTTGCTTTCTGAAATGTTATCTATAGAAAAATAATCCACAATTTCTTATTAAACATTATGGTTCAAAATCTACTTAAAATATCTATGACACAATCATATTGTTTATACGATTGAGCGCTTGTTGTATTGTTTATATACATTAGATAATGTTGTGCCATACACAAGTGGGAGAAATCTTAAATGTGTGCAAGAAACAACATATAACAATATGATTATTGGGTTCTCTTGACCGCAAGGTAAGAAAGCTAATAAATCTACTAGGACTTAAACACACACGATGATTGTTGCCCTATTACATTTAAATGTCAAGATATAATATAAAGCTACTTTACCTTGTTGACTATATGTTTTTGTCAAAATAATTATGGTTAATAACATAATCATAATTATGAAGTATGAAATTAACTTAAAATTACTATTGAACTCAAGAGTTTGCGTTCATAATTACTTTAGTTAGTATAATTATGTTTGCTTGTTAAGACATAATTATAAAGTCCTCGAATTTATCAATGACTCATAACATAAAGTAAGTAGTAAATTGTTATGTCTTCTTGTTAACACATAAACAATAAGGTCTTTGAATTATTCAAAGACTTGTAACGTATACTTGACATGTTCTGTTTTCTTGAAACACATAAACATAGAGTTATTGTACTATTTAAAGATATATATGTTATAGCATGCATTTGGTTTTAAAATACTGCGTATTCAATTTGGCTCGACCTAATTGGCAAGTATTTGACCTAATGAGAATTAAGTTATCTAAGGAATTCTGATGAAGTCTCACAATTCTAATACTTATAGAATACCATACTTTATTATGGTATGCCAATTGTGTTGAAACAAATTATACTCATATTGTTTGATTTCTGATAACTTTAATTGCTCTACCTTCAAAATCGGTCAAGGTTAGAAAATTGTGTGTGTCATGGATACACTCAATATAGTTCTAACCTAGAAGGTATTCAAGACATTATTTATTTATGGATTAGGATGATTCCATTATGTCTTGATTAAAGTTCTAAAATTTTTTAATATCTTATGAAGCATATTATTAACAAGAGAGATGAAAACTGAAAAATGCATTTTGTTGTCCCATCTAAGAACAATTTATTGTTGCTTAAATACTTAGTATTTAGATAATTATCTCTACTTACAAAAGTAAGTAAAAGCATCTAAAATCTTGGAGACATTCAAGAACAAAATACATAACCTTCTGAATTCATTTGCTGATGTCAT
Source organism: Tanacetum coccineum (assembly GCA_026074375.1). Taxonomy (NCBI): domain Eukaryota; kingdom Viridiplantae; phylum Streptophyta; class Magnoliopsida; order Asterales; family Asteraceae; genus Tanacetum; species Tanacetum coccineum. Next base: position 15,338 of record BQNB010104273.1, on the reverse strand, counting down.
ACTAAGGTTTAACATGAAAATGTCAAACCAAAGTATTATGTAACTCTCATTCATAAATCCGCAAGGATACCTCATCAATGGAGTGCTATTTTAATATCAATGCTAAGGAATATAAGTTAAAGGGTCATAATAAACCTGCTAACTAATAAGATGAATTATCACATTTTGAATCTGATAAATGTCTTAGAATTATGAATGAAAAGATGCAGTCCTTAAAAGAATAATCAATGTTTTTAGCTTGATTAATCTTTCACCAAACAGTTATACTGTGAGGTTAGAATGAGTCTCTTTTGAAGAAAGGCTCATAAGGACAAAATTATATACATATTAATGCCTAACTAGTGATAAGAGGTTTTAATCTTACTCAAGCAATTGACTATAATTAAATCTTTCTTTTCTACACGCATTAATTATATAAAGATTACTAATTGTCATACATGTTTTCTTGAATCTGGCATATGGCAAATTAAGGATCATAACTCTTTACTTAATGATTACCTTTGCGAGGAAGATGTGTAATCAAAGGGGTTATGAGTCTATATTTGAAATATGACAATTAAGTTTTATAACTCTTTTCTTTATGATTACCGTTGTGAGGACTATTATTGCAGTAATTATGGAGTCACTTGTGAAGATGAAGCAAAAAGGCGCAATTCTAGAGCTTAAATGAAAGAAACATTTCCTAGAAAATCATTTTCTGCACCTATACGCCGTATCCATCAATGAAGATACGACGTATCAACGCCAGCTCAACACAAGAAACGCGTAATGATCAATTCCTGATCTGGCGTATCCACCACACCTAATACGCCGTATGCATAGTTGTTCACCAGTCAAAGATACGCATTTAATATGATTGATGGTAATTAATCTTGATTGATTTGCTCTTATCGCGGATTCCAAGGAAATTAACCCTATACGCCGTATTCACCTTCTATGGATACGGCGTATTGAGGCATTTTCAGACACTATGAATACGAGGCTCAAAAACGAGTTTCAGTGTGCAATATCACATTCTCTGTATAGTATACAACTAAAGTCGAATTTCTCAAGCCAAGAAGAGCAGTTAAGGTCGAGCACTACTCCTAATTCCATAGAAGACATCGTGTGTAATTCTTACTTTTCTTATCTTTTCGAATTTTTAATTGTTTGATCACGTTTGTAATAATGACAATGATTGTGGGCTAATACCCTCGGGTATTAGCTATGTTAATGAAGATTATAATGTTTGGTTTGATTTAATCCCGCTTTGCTTAATTTATCGTTGTTGTTTAATTATGTTTATCGCCTTATACTTGTTTATGCACTTGTACATGCGACCTATCAATCAACTAGGTCTAGGGAGACCTAACTAGTAACCTAGATGCCGGGATGGCTCTCCATGTTGTGTTCTATATGCCCGGACCAATAGGATCACAAATGACACCTTATCATTACTCTTTGATTATGAGCTTAGTTGACCGGCAGGTGACCCGATATTGTTCAACGTTTACAGATTGGTATTGATTTTGGTGGTGGACTACCGGTGTATAAAGCAACATCAAGCAATAAGTGGGTAAAGTCCTTATGGGCTAGGGTATTAACATGATCACCACCGCTTTAATTCCCTATGATAGATTATAATTAAACTATAGGATGCTTTATGCGGATGCGTTAATCGTGACAGGATTGTTCGTGTCTAGGTCTTAGGAAGAAGTACCGCCTAAGTCTTAAGAATGATATGCCGCCCCGAGATAAGCAACCACTGCACTAATTAATCTAACCAACATTTAATCGGATTTAACATGGTTAATACAGTTTTCTATTATTTGGCTCATTCTGCTCTTTTGTCTTGTGTTTATTTGCTTCAGTGTGTATTGTGCTTAGAAATGATATTTGTCACCATAAACCTGTGCCAGTCTCTCAGGCTGAAACCCCCTTTTTTTACCCTAAGTAAATATGTTTATCATAGGTTTTAAAACTAGTTAATTAGACGAATCTGGATAGAATAAAATACTGATAGAATAATAGGTTAACTCTCAACACCCTACTTACCGCGAAGCTACATTTTAACCGAGTACTCTGCCCGTTAAAGTGTTGTCTTTAGGTTAGTCCAGCTAAATATAAATGTAAAACCTGATAATCATAAATAACACCTATACAACGACACATCAAGGTTTTTGGCGCCGCTGCCGGGGAGTGATTAGTTTAATCTTTATTCTTTTTAGTATTTCTAACCTTTAACTTGTTTAGTGTAAAATTATTAAAGTCTTAATTGTACACTAATGCTAATTGTTAGTTTAATTGTGTGCTTTAATTTTTTGCATTAATTTTGTTTAATACGTATATGTTCTTTACTGGAACATTTTGATACGGCGTATCCACCAGTTGGATACGGCGTATCTAACCTTCTACTCAGGACAACGTATTGCTTTTACTGTCTAAACAACGTATTTGTTCTCCAAACATACGGCGTATTCAGTGAACTCAATACGGCGTACTGCTATTCAACAGATTCATACGACGTATTTCTGATCGATAGAATACGGCGTATAAGTTATCTGATATAACAACAGTTTAATTTTCCCCCGTTTAAGCATCATACTAACATTTTCCTTCATTTATGAGAAAGTGGTGATTGCAAAATACAACACTAGGCGGTTGCAGGCTTTAATGACATAAAGAGGGGAAAATAGGCATGCTAACTCACCGAAAATCATAAAATTTAAAATTGGTGATGAATTTATGAAAATATTACAGGACAACACCACCTTCAATGGCGTGAACGGAGAAGACGTTACCGACCACATTGCAAGAGTGCTTGAAATAACTGAATGGATTAAAATACCTAATGTGGAGAAAAATATACTACGATTACACGTTTTCTCAAAATCACTTAGTGGAGATGCCGAAAATGGTGGAACGATGAGATCGAGGGAAAAGCCATCGGTTGGAATGAAACGTGTAATAAGTTATGTCGTAAATATTACTCCATATCCCATTCCAGCAATAGTAAGGTACCTAACGATTTGGACAACGGCACGGACCACCTTGAATCTATTTACATGCTTTCACTCAAATTCAACCAACTATTTAGGAAATTGACAAAAACTACCCAAGAACGGGTTATTGTAATTCTACTTGAAAGAACGTACAAAAGGGGCGATGGGCTACCACGACTATGAACCTGCGCAACGAAAATACAAAAAGGAATGTTCGGTATACGTTTATAAACCTTATTTTAGACTGACACAAGATCAAAAAGAACGAACTACGAAAATTATGATAGGGAATAATACTCCGGTACCATAGTCCCGCTATTCCCCCCCCGCCGACAACAAAACAACCCGGACGAGCTATGCATAACCGAAGAATTCATAGTAGTACGTCATTCAATTGGGAATGACGAAGAATTCGTTACTGTTAGTCCAAGCAAAATTTGTACTGTTGAAAGAACTCCTGGCAACATGTCTTGCATCTACCACGAACTTTAGCAGAAAAGATCGCGGATGGGAGGTGACTCGGACTAAGTAAAAATGAGTATGAAAAAGGTCGAACTTAAAGACCGGCTGAAACAAAAGTGCTCCCCGGGAGACAACCCAGTTATGTTTTTAATTGTTTGTCGCATTTAAATTGTTTGAATTTTAATTTTATATTGAGTTTGTCTGCCCAGACATACATACGGCGTATCGAACCCCTCTGGATACGGCGTATGCATGTCTGGACAATTATCAGTTTTTAATTTCAGTATTTAAATTTCAGTATTTAATTGTTTTCACATGTTCACATACGACGTATCCTAGGGTTTGGGATACGACGTATTGTAACCTGTACAGTTGTGTGTTTAATTGTTTGCTTGTATTGTAGGTTAGCGAAAGCACGAATTGCACGAACGTCTTCTAACTTTTCTACAGGACCTTACTGTAAACATAACCGACTTTAATGTATAGTCTGAAAATACCTCGTGTTGACCTCTCTTGGTCACTTTGAAGCCCTCGTCAACACTCTTCTTGCTCAAACACTAAAATGGAAAACCATCCGGAGCAAACTATCAGGGAAGTTTCCTCGTTCTAATTCTTTTCCCATATTATTTAACTGTTTGTCTATACAATGAGGACGTTGTATAATTTAAGTGGGGGGATAGAGAATTAGAATGTACGTGTCCTCATTTTCACAAATAAAATGCTAACATGCCTAAAAATGGATCAAATTTAATTTTTTTAGCATAACTTTTTGTAAAAAATCACTAGTTACATCACCTAGCGCACTATAACCCTTAATGTCTATTTGTGAGAATTAAGCCTATCCGTTTCCAATTGCTTACTAAAATTCTACAAAATTATAAGTGTGTCGGTGATGTAGTGGACTTTAGAACTTGGCCTGGTATATCACTCGAGACATCAATGATGAGTACTATGGATTTAGATGGAGTAACATGCTTGACTGGTAAATTTCTAAGATTAAACCAAAAAGCGTACATGTCGTAACATTAACTAACTACACTGGTTAGTTAACCCTCGTGTAACCCTTTTGCTTACTCTCACTTTTAGAGTAATGATACCCCTATAACAACCTGCTGAGCCATTCCTTTCTTTTTCCTACGCCAATTAAAAATTGTTTCGTTACACCTTTACACCTTAGCCTGACCTTTGGGGGGGTGTTTTTTTTAAAAGATTAAAGCCTATTTTGGATCAAATGTTGTTAGTCGCTTTCGTGTAAAGTTTTGTAGTTCCTGCGTCAAAGTGAAAATTTCTCTATCTATGTAATGGTCGAGAAAATTGCACAATGCAATGGGAATGTTTTGTAGCTTGTGGAGGTGATTTTTTGGCTACTTTTCACATTATTATTATGTCCAAAAGAAGAAAAGTTCAAGAGAAAATTAGCGGGACAAATGATGATTATGAAGACGGTGAAATTACACCGAGATTTATGATGTATTGTTGAAAAACAATAAAAATAAAAATAAAAATATTTTGATGAAAAAGATAGTCGGTTCATAGAGCTTACATCGATGAAATTATTTGAAAGGACCGATTATTCGTTGATACGCACAAAAATCAACGATGTAAAGTGTTGTAAAAAGTGGCTGATATCACCACTTATTTTGTAAAAGTATGTAAAGTTCGGGATGTAAGGGAAGTTGACCATTATGGGAATGCCAACTTAGGTTGTCATTGTCATCTATGATCAAGACGTTTGTTTATAAGTTCGAGTCTTTGTCATAGAACGGTCGGGTAAAGTTATTACAACCGGCCCACAAAAAAACCTTATTTGTTGGCTTTAATATATTTGTTTGTTTATTTTATTTAACAACAATTTTACTTCCCTTTCCTAATTACTAACGTTAGGATCTACTCGAATGAGGATGTGTTCGAGCATGCATGTCTATTTCGTCGTTACGCGGCATGTATGCATGTCTTAGCTGCCTTGTTTGACGACAACCTTTGGTAAAAGTTAGAAGGTTCCTACCTTATATTACTCTAGTAGTCCTTGTCTTTAGCTTTTTGGAGGTAGGAGTTGTAACACCCCCAAAAATCACTTACAACGCAGCGGAATACCAAATGGGGTGTTACTTCGTAATACACAGCAATAGATACAAGAGAACGACCTCTAGGTGTCGTTTGAAAAATAACATTTGTTGATTCAATAAAAATCTGAATTTAATATAACATTTGTCCCATAATTTATTTGGGACGATAAAAGAAAGAAGCAAGGTTATTACAGAGTACACCCCAATATCCCATTTCATCTCGTATGATAAAGATTGTGTAAATTATCAAAGCGTTCCTCTCAGCGACATAAACAATGCAAGTTTGAGTGAGACTGTTAAATTAAAAGGGAGATTATTATGTACTCACAAGTTCAAAAGGATTATCAAGCCATGCATCATTTAGCTTGATTGCCAAAGCTTGAGGACTCATACTTGGATCCATGAGTAAAAGAATGACTACCATTGCTATGTTATCGTTCCATTATGCTCATGTCTACACAAGTACAATGAACCATATAAACATTAGAGTCTACAAGACCACAAATTATCATAAATGAAAAACAAGTGAGTGAGCGTTCATGACTTGCCTCTTACAGCAAGAATAAGTGTAACACCCCCAAAAATCACAACGCAGCGAAATACCACATGGGGTGCTACTTCATAATACACAGCGCTAGATACAAGAGAACGACCTCTAAATGTGTCGTTTGTAAAACAATCTCGTTGATTTTCTAAAATCAAAATAATAGTTGTCCTATAATTGCATCACCATGAAAAACTTGAATGTAAAGACTCCAATGAGCTTCAAGTAAGCCAAGTATCTATATCACCTGAGAAAAACAAGCTTAAAATGGTCAACATAAAGTTGGTGAATTCATAGGTTTATATAAATGCATAATCCAGGACCGCAAGACTTTCCCTGTGGACATGCATCCCATGCAACCATCACAGAATGTAATTATGTTTACCTAAGCTCATGACACCGAAGCTCGACATATATGAATACAATACATAAATATTGCCTACATTGCCCGTGATGATGTTCAACCTGTAACATCCAACATCCGACATGCTATAACGTTCGTTCCTAGTGATAGCTAGTCACCCGAACGGGGAGGTCAATCCCAAATATATCTATTTATAACACTCGCGCTTCCAAACCAGAAATTAACAGTTCATGATTCATGGGCATTGTGGGTTCTCGCTACTTAGGCAAACACATAATCATGATAAAATGTACACTTGCATCCAATTTGTAAAACAAATCATGTTTCTCACCCCAAAACTTGTAAATCAATAATTGTAAAACATGGGGCTATGAACTCACCTTGATCAACGATCAAGATCAAATAAACCGAATAAATCACAACGAAGCAGCAACGATCTCGACCACGACCTATAATTATGTCGTTCGATTACAATACACGTATTAAATACGATCAACGATGTGTACATTGTAACGACGAAATCATACATATTTTAATATGTATACATACATATATACATGTGATGAGAAATCCACTTGCGTCTCTTTAAACCTTAACCCTTAGTATATTATATGAATATATACTATTTTCCGTCCAATCATAGCTCATGTCGAATATTTACCGAAAGTTACTATTTTTAGACCTTCCGTTTTTAGAACCGAACAGTGGTCTTAAATATAATTAATTGAAATAATAGATCAACCGACCTTTAGTTTTGACCCGCTATGTCTTAATTGAAAAAACGTCATTACGAACAACTTTCGTGTTTCGCCGAAAGGCCGAAACGGACTCGAAAGTGCTCAAATCCTATAATTAATAAACCTGATTTAATATATATTAAAAATAACCTATTTTCTACTAAAGTGTATATTCCGATTTCACTCTAGTTTTTTCGTTATTGGGAGTTAAAAGTCCCATTTTATATCAAAACGTCCGTCAAAATATAATTTGTTATATTTTGTAAACCAAAGTCTGACTTTTCAAAGTCTCGAATCCCGAATCTCATGTTCCGTTTTCTGCTCACAATTATCCGTCATAAAAACGCGCCAAAGTCCGTTTTTAGCTCAAAACTCATCTAAAATACATTTAATATTGCTTATACATTAATATCAATCCCGTTTTAATATTAATAACATATTATACTTAGACGTCGCAAGTTTCATTAGATTTTCATCACATATACTTTAAATTGATAATAAATGAAACAATTAATATATTTATGGTGCAAAACAAAATGCACCCTTTTTTGTCTGATTATCAAACCAAACAAACCCCTCGCTGTCCCGGCTGTTTGACAGCCAACCCGACATACCCTCAGCTGATTTCCACAGCCAAACCCACCCTTATCCATTTTCCGTTAAACCAAACGCACCCTAACGACTGGTGCTTAATGTCAAACCAAACGCACCCGCTGCGTTGTTTTTATGACCGAACCAAACGCACCCTAATCTTGTTAATAACCAAAAACAAACACCCCTAGCTGCTGCCCATTAAACCAAACGCACCCTTGTGCGTTTTTAAGCAAACAAGACGCACCCTTTTTGGTATTAACAGCAACCAAACGCACCTTAATCATTTTTTACAAAACCAAACACGCCTTTAAGTTGTTTCGGTTAAGCCAAACACACCCTTGTGCGTGGCTGTTAAGCCAAACGCACCCTTGGGCTGTTTTGACAGCCAAACGCCCCCTTTGTGGCATTTCTTGATAAACCAACCCGCACCCCTTTTCTTGTTTTTACGCAAACCAATGCACCCTTGTGCATTATTATAAACCAAACGTGCCCCTCGGGCTGTTTTAACAAAACCAAAACGCACCCTATTTTTAAACAAAACAACCCGAACGCCCTTTTTGGGTGACTGATGTCGCACCACCAGAACAAACACCCTTTGTGGTGCCGAGACCAACCACACCAATGCACCCTCGAGGTGCGAGACAACCAAACCAACCCGCTGGTGGGGGGGTGATGGGGTGGCGATGGTGTTGTTTTACCACCGAAACAAACACACCCTTTGTGGCGGCTAGCAAAACCCACGCGCACCCTTTTCTGTTTTAATAAACCACGCACACCCTTTTCGGGTGGTTTTACAACCCGAACGAAACAAACACCCTTTTGGTGTTTATGCTAACCCACGCGCACCCTTGGTGGCTTATAACCCAAACCCAACGCACCCTACGGTGCGGCTGAAAACCACACGCACCCTTTTTGGGTGACGGTTGTGGTGATAATGATGGTGGTATAATGATCCTGGTGGTGGTATGGTGATGATGGTGGTGATGGGTTGCGGCTGCCAGAGAGGGGGAGGGGAAAAATGGCGCGTGGCGGCGAGTGGTGAAGTGGATCGGATAGATCCGGAGATGAGGAGCATTTTTGGATTTGGTCGGAAAAGTCCGCCGGAAAAGTTTTTCGGCGGCCGGCGACGGCGACGCGGTGGTCGAGTGGTGGTGGTCGGCGGCTGGCCGGATATGGGAGGGAGAGAGTGTGTTATGCATTTGTGTGTGTGTTATTATAGATGGAAATGAAAATTTTAATATATAAATTTTATATATATAATAAAATTTATAATATGAAATGATAATACCCAATAGTCTAGGGTTTATTTCGTAAATTTTTATTATAGTTTTTATAACTATCGGTTCGGGACCCGTTTGAACTAGTTAACGGTTGATTCGAGTCACGAAACTCGCGCCATTGTTTTCCAAATCATTTTTTCTGATAAAAACGAGTATTTATTTGATAATATCTCATAAATATTTTTATAACATTTATAAAAATGTTTGTTATTTATTTGGTGAACCGGTTACGTCTCATTCAAAAGTAAAAATAGAAATAAACTTTTAACCCGTATATTCGCGTTATCAACAAACGTTTTCGAATAAAATGATGACTAATTTATTAAATATTTTTATTTAATAAAAATGATAATTAAATGTAATTTAATTATTTTTCCCGTTTCTAAATCTTGCGAGGGCATTTCAGTCACCTTCTTACTGTTTTCGGATCTCGGTCAAAACTAAAAAGTTGTCAGGAATGTCGTTTTACATCAAATTGCTTTAGAGTCCGAATAATGAAAACGTGATTTAGCTGCTCGTCTTTGATAAATTAACCTAGGAATAACATATATATCCTTTAAATATGTTCCGAAAAATTACCGGTTACGCGGTAATTGCTTTTATGTGAAAATAAAAGACCAAAAGTCAAAAAGTCAAAAAGTCAAGTTAGACCCTAAAAGTCAAAGGGTAAAATCGTCATTCAAAATTTTGAAAATTCTCGGATGTTACAATAAGATTTTCTTCAGTGACAGTCATAAAATGTTCCTTTGAAGATTCATTGAACAAAAAGTGTAGCCAATGGAGAAATATAATCAAAAGGGTTAACCACAGGGATATTATACTCCAATACAACAAATACAAACTTCCCCATTTTCCGAATATCACCACGTCTAAACAAGTAGTCTTCGTCTAGATAAGGAAGCAAGTCAACACGGTCTTCTTTAGGACTCTAATGGGCCATTAGCAGTCTTAAAGAAGACCGTGTTGACTTGCTTCCTTATCTAGACGAAGACTACTTGTTTAGACGTGGTGATATTAGGAAAATGGGGAAGTTGTATTTGCTGCATTGGAGTATAATGGCTAAAGATAAGCACCCTATGCAGATCAAACGATACACCTAATTTTTAAACGTCTTTATAGAAAAAAGGGGCAATGTTAGTCTCGTTAACATATTTGTTTATGGACCACTAATAATTAACTAATGAGTTAGAGTAATGTTTTCAAATAGACGAACAACTTACACCAGTAAAGCCTTTGGCAATGTAGCGATCCATGTTCATCACAGCCATGAAAAAAACAGGTTATCGAATTTCTACTCATGAATTCATCTGCATATAGATAACACTTAATACAAGAAGAAGAAGAAGAAGAAGAAGAAGAAGAAGAATATCCAATATTGCGCTAATTAGTATGTACCTTTGTTAAATTATACCTAAATTTTAAATCCAAACACTCGCACTAATACAGTATGATATCACACACAACTTTTACATCATGAATACCTAATTACTAGTAACATATAACAAAATAAAGTCATAAACAAGTTACGAGATGATGATCCGATAAAAGCGAAAATGTAAACAAGTTATAAGCTGAAAGCGATAATGAATTGATAAAAGCAAAAATCGTAAACTTACGTTGAACATCCAGTCAATGGCTTCGAATCGAGCGATGAGGATGTGATCATCCGTTGTACAACGGATGCAACTATGCTTAAGTTCACATTCGACAGTAACGAGAATCAAGAGTTTGGCATGATTATTTTCTTCTTGATCTTGAATGTTGTTTCCCACCATCTTTTTATTCTTTGTTAGAGTATGTGTCTATGTATCAAGTTGAAAATTGAAAACCAATGAACAAGATTAAAGAGATGAATGCACTTATAAACAATTTATAAAGAGAAACCCCTAACTTATTACTTAAAACATTCAAACTTGGTTAAGGTCAAATAGCATTAAATCATAAAATTCTTACTTAAGAATCCGTTGTAAATTTGGGAAGGTAGTATTGATAGACATGTTTTTTTGTTTTTGTAGCTATGTATTTTTTGTTGGTTGTGGTTGGCCCAAAACACGGTGAAGATAATCAATTCCTAGATAATTACTAATAAAGGTTACCGAAGTCGTGTGATTACTTTCCAAAGAAGATTATTCGACCCTATATGTGACACCTCGAATTTTTTTTATCTTTTGTTCCTTTATGCAAAGTATGTATCGCAAGTCATTTCAAATGTACCGTCACCTTTTCAATAAAAGACATCTTTTAAACGGCATACGACATTTTCTTTTCGCTAGTTAAAAATTATAATGACACACATAAATCGTCATTTTATTTTACGGATAAAAAAGGAGTACTTTAGAGATCGCGTAGCAATAACAATCATATTTTATTTTTACGCCACGTGAAACAAAATCGCACGACTATATTATTTTGAGAACCCGTTCATGCTACAATAACTAAAATATAAATGGACCAATGTATATACTTTACTAAGTAAATAATACGACTTAACATTTCATTTCCTAAAAACTTAAATGTACAAAATACTATCTAAGACACTCCATATAAAAGAAATTCAAAATGGATGAACCAACATCATCATTTCATTCTTACAAACTCATGTCCTACATCTTTGAGACTATTCAACTGATACGTCTTGTTTCAACACCATTTCAAATTCAATCCACAAAAGGTATCTATTCCTCTAACAGTATTATGAGAAGAGTAATCATCACGAATAGTATCATATACATCAATAGTATATGTGAATTATATCATTCACATTCACATGTATGGTTTCAGAGAAACCATAGTCACCTTGTAGTACAAATAGGTACCATGCACGAGCTATTTTCATTTCAACTAAAACTTGAAAACAAAGATTTCACAAGTCAGTAGGAGTTAAGCTTTCAAGCGCTAATAAACGTCGGGTTTCGAAAGAAGTAGTGATCAAGAGTGGATCGAGCCCTTAGCACCTTCATTTTTCCTCGCGGTCTAGCAAACGGTTGAAACCTTTGTAAGTCATCCCCGTAGTTTAACATTTATATGTCTTTCACCATGAAGTTTAATGAAACCCTGATGTCGCATGACATATACACGACATAAAACCCACGCAGGGTTAACGTGTGCATACGCATGCAAGGGTTGAGTCGTGACCTACATGAAATAACAACGTGTAATAAATTTTGTAAACAACATAGCATGCGACCCAAAGGAGATTTCATAAACTTTAAACATGTACATGATATACTACGTTGGCACTAGGGACTAACAAGCACTAGGTTTACGCGTAAATGTTGTAAAGTTTTATATTGTGACCTCGATCTATAGCATGTACGTTACCAGGTAACCCACAGATGAACCTTTTTGCTCCTTGTGGCACGTCACAGCCTCAAAAGGGTTTGAGTAGAATATACTCGTTGGTTCGTACTAAGACCCCGATATGTTTGACAAATGGTTACTACCTGAGACGCACACCCAAAGCATGCCAACAATCATCACAGGCCGCTGCCTTGTCATGACCGTTGTGCTGCAAAGGGACGAGGCCACAACAACGGCTGTTGAGCCTGCTTAGGCATACCTATCGTCTTTGTACCCCAACATTTAAAAGCCTCATAAGCGCATGACACAGTAAGCCTACCACGTTGTACCCAAGCCTGGCTCAGTGGAGCTACTGCCGCTGTTGAAACCGTGAGTTTCACAACAGACAACTACCACTGTTGCAGTCATTAGAGCTGCGAAAAACACGGTCACACGTTTAGTTTCGACCTTGACCTATCTTGTGACTAATCTTGTAGAGGGAAGACATGCGATTAAACGAGAAAGCCAAGTTATAAATCCTTAAAGGGTGCGTTAGGTAGAAGAATAGGACCACAACAGTGGCTGTCAGCCCCACTGTTGGGTACGACAAAATAAATCAAGAAAGGTAGAGGGGTGGAGGACATGTGGGTTTTTGTAATTTATAGAAATAATACTTATAATGTTTTCAAAATATGCATGTAAGTTATTTTATAAATCAAGACGTGAAGGAATATAGAAAACATGCATGTAGTTCGGGCCTCGAGTCGTTTCAGCCAAATTTGAAAGGGTTGGGAAATTCTCTAACGAACCAATGGTTACCTCGATAAGTGGAAAAATTCAAATGATGTTTCTTTCGACGACTTAAAATCGGTAGCAACGAAACCAAGTTTTTTTTTCGGGTAAATAAATTTGGCACGGTTTATATAATTTATTTAACACTAAAAATATTCTAAAAACTTATGCGGGTTTGAACGTATAAGTTATAGTATTTGAGACTTTAAAATATAAAGGTTAAATATTGAGTAAAGTAATGTTTGGAAGAATTAAGGGATTAAAGGTGATAACCCGAAAACTTGAGGATTAATTGTGAAATTTACTTGATTCAGAAAATAGAGAGACCAAAATCTGTTATTTCAAAACATACGGGTACTAGATCATTGTTATAAATTATTTAAACAAGCCGAACGAACTGTGATATACAAAAACTGATAACCACACAAATTAATTAACAACTACGATGTAAATAAATAAATGCGATGAGAAAAACATATAAACTTAGTAACTTACAAAGTACGTGTATTTTTTCTTCAGATATAAATCACATGGACATGCAAATATAAGTACGACACACAATAGTATAAATTCCTGTGTAGGTAGTTATAGTTGTAAAGTCGTCCCTAGAGCCAACGGTTTAATCAACAAATTGAAAATATAAAATGTTAACTCATAAACACAAGTGTCCTTGACGACCCATTTGCATACACCACTTCATACCTTAAGTATTGTTAGAATGTAAACTCAGACGTTGTCATAATTACTTAGGTGATTGACTAAGTCACTTTTGACGTGCATTGAACCATTATCAGTTTCAGGCGACTAACCGACAAGGTGAGTTTCATAGCCCCTACTTTACTGTTTTAAATCATCTTTTGGGGTGAGAACATTGCTTAATTTTTATAGTTGAACACAAGTACATTTACTGATTTACTATTTTGGGTCTAAGTCCCTATTCAACCCAACTTGCTATATTGCCCAATTTATCATGAGCTGTCAATTTCAACCCAACTTGCTATATTGCCCAATTTATCATGAGCTGTCAATTACGTTGAGGGAGCGCGAATGTTATGAATAGATCTATTGGGATTGACAATCCCTGTTTGTCTTGGACTGACATTAGTCAAGCAAACACAATTTCATTTGAGTCAATTACGGATGTTACGGGTTAAACATCTGCACGGGCTTATCTATGATGATATATGTTAACGCTTCAGTGTCATGAGCTTAGACAATAGTAAATACTTTTCATCGTGATATATATAGGGTTGCTATATTTCATGCTATGGTTATAAATCTTGTGGTTCATCACTATTATCAAACAACGAAACCAATGAACTCACCAACTTTATGTTGACGCTTTAGCAATGTTTTCTCAGGTGTTCTACAGTACAGAATGTATGGAGTCTGCATTGGTATATTGGCATGTAGAGGTCTATCTCTCGTATCAAGTCCTCTTCACGCCATGAAGTCACAATCCCAAATCCCGTCTTCTGCTGCAGTGAATTTGGGGTGTGACAGATTGGTATCAGAGCTCTTGGTTATAGAGAACTAGGTTGCATTAGTAACTCTAGACTATAACTGGCTCTTAAGTACATATCAGAATTGCATACGCATTATCTATCACTATTTACTTCATAAGTTAACAACTGCTTGGCACGATATCATTAAATAACTAAATTACCACTTGTCTGGCATGGGAGACATGTTTCATTTGACTACACATTATCATTTACCAACTTAGGGAAGGCATACCCTGGGAATAACACATTTGTATCATCCTAGTGCAGGAAAATCACCATGACTCTCGCCAAATAATTAACCTTATGACGAATGTCACACTATAAAGGGTCACTTACGTACTATTATAGATATTATCAGTAATTACATCCTTACTATCTCATTTTATGAGGGTTACTTACATAAACACTTTTGGATACTTTGCTAATCACCCACTCGTTACTTCACTACACAAGCACTCCTTATAGCAACTTTTGTAAAATATATATACTACTATCTACTATGTCGGTATATATACTTAAAAGTATTTCCAAGAATACAAAAATCTACCAAAAAGCGTGCATCGCTTGAACACACCAATAATTGACAAATGTCACTTTATCAGGAAACGTGAACAACAAACTCAAAATAAGAAGACACGGCCGGTAAAAGTAAGAGACGATAGTCGCAAATAATAGCCAGGAACTACATAAAGAAACCTGTGACATGAAGTTTTTTTTTGTCAGCACCTGAGTCA
>BQNB010104272.1:4669-23853 GCA_026074375.1 Tanacetum coccineum | reverse complement strand
TTCTGTTACATAAACAGACTTAACTATATGAGACCAGTACTAACTATAGTACTGCCAGACTTAACTTAGTACTGGAAGACTTAACTATGTCTTCCAGACTTAACTCTATAACTACCAGACTTAAGCCTGTTTACAATAATTCCTAACACCTGAGATTTACTTGCTTTCTAAAAAAATACAAAAATATTATTCCCTCAATCTTTATACCTTAGTAACATTCGATTCGAACCTACCCAAACTATTCCCTTAGAGAACGATCAATCCCTCGTGTCTCGCCTATATTACACTACAACGATTAGGTACAATGCCTAGGGAATTGTAAAACTTTGGTGTTACAATACCCGCACATAAAAGTTTTTGGCGCCGCTACTGGGGAATAGTCTAGGTTTTGAATTTTATCTATCTTAGGTCTACTCACTAGATTCCTATCAAGTGAGAATTTTATTTTCTTGTCAATTAACTTTATTTAGTCTATCTTTTCTTTGTGTTATTTGTTTTGTAATTTCTATTTGACTATTCCATTTTTCATTATGGAGAACGCGAATCCATTTATACCCGCCCCACCTAACAGACTCCACACTAAGATTACCCGAGAGCTCAAGGAGCTTCGCGAAATCTCAGCCATGTTTGATTCTCGTCTTGAGAATATCGACCACACATAAATAAAAATACCATCACATGTCCCGATTGAGCAATTGTTTAATAATTTTATGGACTCACCTGACGTGCTTGAAATGGATGACTTAGAATCCGATAATGAATCTATAGATACACCCCTTGTTGCTCCCTTTTTGGATTCGGATGATGAGTTGGATGATGGTGAAGTGCTTAATGAGTTAGATGAGTATGGGAATGCGGGAAATTTTTTCCTTAATAGGATAATTAATATCATTGATGGAGATGACTTAGCATTCCCATGTATGATTGGTTTTAGGAAGTTTGTTGCCTATTTTGACCCCCTTTATGCCAATGAACATTATTACGCGTAAAGCCTATAATATTATAATGGTAGAAGGACTCAAAAGCACAAGAAGAAACTTGGTAGCTATTGTTAAAGATGTTTATGTGTCTGTTGGAAGTTTCGCATATGTTACAGATTTCGTAGTGTTAGAGGACATAGGGGAATTTATTGTTAGCAATATGTCAAAAGTTGTGATCGAGAAGCCTTTTAGAGTTGTCACTCGATTAGAATATGATTGTGTTAAGGGTTTAATTTCATTCACTAGGATCTTTGATACTTACATCTTTCAGATGCCTCACACGGTACCTAGGCTTAAAAACCTTGAATGGAGTAAGGTCCCACCTATGAAAATAATAAGTTGATGTACAAGAATTGCTTAAATCTACGTCCTGAATACCAAGTTGACGAGGATATGAAAGAATGGCTCACCCATGGACATGTGAGCATTGACGAAGGAGTCACGTAAGGAGAGTGACTCCGAGTCTAGGTTAAAGACTCGTTAAATAAAGAAAAGCGCTTATTGAAAGGCAATCCAATCTTTTTATTTCTTGCATTTTAGGAGTGTCGTGTGTTTTATTTCTTTATTATTTGTTTTTATATGTTTGATTGTTATGTGATCATGCTTTGTTTTATTTTTAATCTCGTCTTAGTTACAATCAAAGATATTTTGCATAAAATAAGTGCAGTGGAGAAATATATGGTTTTTAAGAACCATTTTTAAACATTAAAAAATAAATGATTCTAGATTAATTCACACATTTTATGTTTTGTTTGTTTGTTTTGAGTCATATGTTTGCACTAACCGTTTTTTGGCCTATGCAGAAATTTTTTACATGATATAACTAATAGGGTATTTGTGCAGAAATTTTTCCAAGAAAACAAAACAAGAAGTTTTACAAGCCCTGGAGATGGTGTCAGGATTTTTCCTGACGGCATCGCCAGCTTGCAGTTCTGAATTCTTTTACGTTTTTCGAATTTTTGAAAATTTATTTTTGTGTAATTTCCAAAAAATTTAATTTTCCTAACTCTTGCAGAAATCCACGATTACATTAGTACATACATTCTATCTTTATTGCTTTCTTAAGATTTTAATTCAAAATTAAAAGGGTTGTATATTGTTTCCCGTAGAATTTTACGCTTGGTGTAGTTGATTTTATCTTTGATTTGCATGTTATATTTGATAAGGAGAGCCCAAAAGTTCTTTGGATTTTCCCATGGACGATTCTTGGATGACTATTTAGCCGTTTTATCTTGTTTCTTCTCCATTATTGAGCAAAACTAGGGGACTATTAGTTTCTCTCACTTTTCTTATTTTCCCTTTATTCGTTTTTCAGGTACTCATAGAACATTGGGGACAATGTTCAAAATAAGTGTAGGGGTAAATAAAAGCCTTAGAAACTATTCCTTCAATTGCATTTGTTTTGTTCTTAAAAAGAGAGTAATATATTGAAACATAGCGTAAACGGTAATTTTAACACAAATTTAAAAAATATTATGGCATACACCGATGAAAACTTAGTATTAGAAGCGTCTCATGGATAAGAGTTGTATGACTAGCACAAAAACCCTACCACTTAAAAATTTTACCCCAAAAATGTGAGGTTCGCCCCTAGATCTTTAGGAATTAAAGCATCCATCTTTGATGCTTTTTAAATGATTTTAACCTTTAGCTTGGAATTGAACAGTTGCATGTGTCTCGTTCATGTATTTGATCGAGCATGTGTGGTTTTGTCGCTTTTTCAGGAGCATTGGTATCGGTTAGGATTATGAGAGTGTATCGATAGTATTATAAATTCTATAACTTTCTTTAGCGATTCATCCCGAGACTGCTAGTGAGATCGTATTCGTGTGATTAGGATTTAGTAAGTGATAAGAGGCATTAGGATAACCCTTGTTTTTAGCCTGTGTTTGTTATAATTATCATGATCTCATTGGTAATATAACTAGCCCCACACCCTTGCTATGCACTCATTTTTAACGCAAGATACCCCTAGTACACCCCTCTGAGCCTATCTTTTTCTCGGTTCTTGTAATCTCCGATGGATTTCAGATTATTAATAAAGAGCATTGTTTACACCCTACCAAAATGTTACACCCAAATCGCCTTAGCCTTCCTTGTATGTACTCATTTTCAGTACATTATTGTTATCACATGTGATAAACTCCAGTTAATTTTGCTTGAGTACATGGTTGCTAAGTCGAGTCATTATTAGTGTATACAGTTTTGAGATGATTGAGATTCATGGTGGTATTTATTATACAGAGAAATAAGGAAGAAAAGTTAAGTCATTACCCCCGTGTTTGTCTAATATTCTCCATGTTATGTTGATCCTTCTTAATTCGGGTCATTAGTTTGTTTATATTTTTGAGTATTAAAAATCAAGTGTAGTGGTGCAATTATAAACCCCAAGTCATGTATTATTTATGTTTCAGCAGATGGCATGGCAAAAGTGTATAAAAAATCAAAAAAAAGAAAAAAGCAAAAGAAATATGTTAGATACTGGCTGCCATCTTGCTATTGTTTATGTTAAAGAAAGTGTCGAGAAAAGAAAAGAAAGAGATTGATGTAGAGTGTGTATATTTTGTCCTAGTTTCGTCGATTATTTGCTTAGCAACACCTTTTACATGTATTTTTGTATATAATTAACTTGCCACCACTCAAAATTCCCCAAATATCCCCAAATCGTGTTTCCTTTACCCTACACCCAACCATCATAACCCCTTAAAGACCTCTTTGATAGTCTTTCCTAGGTGCTTACGCCAAAGCGGTAGAGGTTTTTGATCCTTTATCAAGCTTATGGCAATTTATATACTATGACAGGTAGTGAGTGTTATTTTCTTGTTTCCTATATCGTTATAATTCATTATACACCCGAGAGAATGAGAGAATCCAAACAGTTATGTGAGGTGCTAGTATATAATTTCCGTGCTTTTAATTACGAGGTCTAATCGGTTGTGCCATGAATTATATATATTGAGTAGGTTAATTGACCTCGATATTGCTATTTATTAAGTAGAAAATCCCATTTGCTAGAGGACAAGCAAATCCCAAGTGTAAAGTGTTAGGATTTATGTTTTAGTAAGTTAGTACCGACAGTACAAATAGTTAGTACTGTTAGTTATAATTAGTACCGACAGTACAAAATGTAAGTACTGTTGGATTAGTTAGTATCGTTAGTTAGAAAATAGTTAGTACCGTTTATGAGATATGTTTGAGATATCTTAGGAAAAGATAAGTATGCGTTTTGTAAGCCTGTTCTGTTAGGGTTTATCCTTAGTTTATAAAAGATACCCTTGGTGCCTAGTTAGCCATAAGCCTCTAGAAATCTCATATACCAATATCACATTCACAAATAGTTAGTTTAATCTGTAACATGTTCAAGCAATAATAGAAAGTTGTTATTTAGTTATATACATTGTTTTTCTTAGTACGTGTGTTGAGATTCCGCATCAACATATTGTATCCGTAATCAGTGTTTCTATATAGTCAGTTGTATTTATACATCTTGGCTATCATCCGTTATAGGCTGCAAAGATCTATTCATTTAGGGACTCACAAGTGGTATCAGAGCCTGTGAGAAACTCTGAATAAGAAGAACAATCTAATCCAGTTATAAACCTATCATTCAACAAAACTAAACATGATGCCATCAACATCTCAAGATGAAATTCCACCACCACCACCACCTCCACCATCATCATCACAAACACCAGCCCAACCAACTCCTCATACAGTATCAACCATCAAGCTGCCTATTCTCAAAAAGGGAGAATATGATATCTGGGCTATGAAGATGGAGCACTATTTGGCTCATACAGACTATCCAATCTGGGAGGTTATCCAAAATGGGAATGGTCCTGTATCAATCACTACAGATACATCAGGACAAATTAAGGTTTTGCTCAACTGACTAAACGAGATAGTTGCTCAAGAAGAAAAGAGAGCAAAAGCAAGGACCACCCTTGCTTATGGCCCTACCAAAGATCATCTTTGCAAAGTTCCATAAGATGACAATGCAAAATAAATGTGGGAATGCCAATAAATCAAGATTTGGTGGAAATAGACGATTCCACGAAGATGCAGAAAGTCTAAACTTGAAGCAGCAATAAAAGGATCTCGAGTATCTAACACAGAAGGGCTTCACAAAGGTTATGATAGGTTCCAAAGTCTTCTAAGTCGGTTAGAGATTCATAGAGCTGGTGTATCTACAGAGGATGCTAATCAAAAGTTCCTAAGATCAACTACCATCTGCTGGATCACAAGTTCCTAAAATGAGAACCAAACCAGGGGTAGACAGTCTTAATTTTGATGATTTATACAATAATCTTAGAGTCTTTGAGAGTGATATTAAAGGCTCTACTGCATCATCATCACTCTAGCGCCACATACAATGTAGCTTTTGTCTCTGAGAAACACAAAACAGTACTAATGAGTTAAGTACCAGTTATTTGTGTTTCCACAATCTTTCTGGCCAAAACTCAAAGTATGAACAAACTTCATCATACTCACTTCTTGCTATCAAATCCTAGCATGCCCTAAACTGATCATGCACACACTTGGAACAGATTAATGAATATGACCTTGAAGAAATAGACTTGAAGTGGCAAGTGGCCATGATCTCAATGAGAATGAAAATTTTTTACAAGAAAGACATGAGCGTGAAAGCTACAATTTGATGCAAAAGAGGCTGTTGGCTTTGATAAAACCAAAGTGGAATGCTACAATTGCCACAAAACAGGTCACTTTGCTAGAGAGTGTAGATTCAAGGGAACTCAAGAAAACAGGAGAAGGGAACCATGGAATTCTGGAAACAAGGATGGGAGCAGATCTGGACAAAAGGAGGATTCCAAAGCATTGGTGACAGTTAATGGAGAAGGTGTGGATTGGACAACTCATTCAGAAGATGAAGATTATGCTTTGATGGCTTGCAACAGTTCAGACTCAGACACAGAGGTAATTTCATGTTCAAATAAGTGTAAAGAGTCTTATCTAATTCTAAAAAATTGTAAGATGCACAAAGCGAACACTAAGTGAGATGGCAAGCAAGAAAGAAAGTGGCATATTCCTCAATGTCTTAAGAAAGTTGAAGCAACAGTTATTGCTCATCACACAAGGACAACATTGGTATGAACAAAAATAAAGTATATGAAGAATAGATTTAGATTATAAAACAATGTTCTCACATACCATAAGAAATTATGGCATAAGCGTCAAAAAGAAAAGAGATGATTTACACAAAAGCTAAGTAGAAAAATGGCACAATTCCCTCGTAAGAATCTTGGTAAAAGCATCTAAATTCTCAGATGAGTGCCTATGATAAATTTGGGCTTGGGTATGGGGATCACAGATATAATGGCATTTTGAGTTATGAAAATGAAGGTTATGAAAATGAAGTGTTGCAGAGTGTTTTTATGAATAAAGAGAGTGATATAGAAAACCAACCTGTGTATGATAGGTTTGCAGAAGGAATGCATGCTGTACCCCCACCCATGACAGGGAATTATATGCCCTCTGGACCTGAAATTGAAATAGATTACTCACAGTTTACATATGGTCCAAAACAGACTCAACCTAGTGAATCTGAATCACAATCAAGTGAATTTGATACCTGTGAATCTAACATTAGTACAGAACCCTCTGAATTAGTGTCTGAACCAGTTGTCAATGAATCTAATGTAGAATGTCAACCTAAGGTCTGGTCTGATGCTCCTATCATTGAGGAGTATGAATCAGATAGTGAAGATGAGTGTGTGTCTATACCAACAAAACAACAAGAAACACCTAGTTTTGCTAACCAGCAAGTAAAAACTCCTAGGGAAAATGTTAAGAGTCAGTTCACACATAGTCAAAAACCTAAAGTTGACAAGAAAGATTTGGGGTATGGGTTTGCTGTAAGAGCATGTTTTGTATGTGGTAGTCTTAATCATTTAATTAGAGATTGTGATTTCCATGAGAAGAGGATGGCAAGAAAAGCTGACTTAAACAATGGTTGGAATAATGTGCAAAGAGTGAATAAACAAAACCAATTTGTTCCTTCAGCAGTACTAACTAGAACTGGTAAAATTCCAGTTAATACTGCTAGAGCTAGCAGTACTAAAAATTTTAGTACTGCTAGGCAAAGTTTTAACAGACAGACAGTACTAACTAATACTGCCATGAAAGTTAATACTGTTAAGCCCATTATGAATAGAGTTAGACCAGCAAATGTTTTTCATAAAACTCATTTACCATCTTCAAGGCCTTTCAAAAAGACAAAAGTTCTTAGAACAGATTTTTCAAATCAAAAGCTTAATACTGCTAAGGTAAATGCAGTTAGTACTGTTGGGGGACAAAGGGAAACTGTTGTTAAGTCCTCAGCAGGTTGTAATTGGAGACCACAAAGAAACAACTGGCACAATTTCTCCAAATACAATAGTGGATCCAATCTGAGAAACTGTTATACTTTCAAAGATCCACTAGGCAGACTCAAGCCCAAACAGGCTTGGGTCCCTAAGAGAGTCTAATCTCTTTCTTTTAATGTGCAGGATTATCCACATAGAGCTCTAAAGAATAAAGGAATTGTTGATAGTGGATGTTCCAGGCACATGACTGGAAACAAGGCCTACCTTGCTGAGTTTCAAGACTTTAATGGTGGCCCTGTTGCTTTTGGAGGTAGTAAAGGTTATATCACTGGTAAAGGTAAAAAAAATTGGAAAGTTAGATTTTAGGATGTGTGCTTTGTGAAAGAACTTCAGCATTTCAATCTCTTTTCTGTGTCATAAATTTGTGACAAAAAGAACAAGGTTCTGTTTACTTACTCTGAATGTCTTGTATTGTCTCCTGAATTTAAGTTACCTGATGAAAATCATGTATTACTTAAAATCCCCAAACAAAACAATATGTACAGCTTCAATTTAGAGAACATTGTTTCTTCAGGAGGATTGGCTTGTTTAATTGCAAAGGCTACAACTGATGAATCTAACAAATGACATAGGAGGTTAGGTCATGTTAATTTCAAAAACCTAAACAAACTTGTAAAGGGAAACCTTGTAAGAGGTTTACCTTCAAATCTTTTTCAAAATGACCACACTTGTGTTGCTTGTCAGAAAGGAAAGCCTAAAGGTAAACCTTCAGTTCAAAGAGATCCTCTCTTTGATGAGCTTCCTGAAGATACAGTTGATCATATGGAAACAGAGAATGCTCAGGATGAAGGAAGGATAAGGGAAATAGTGGATGAAGACAAGGAGATTGAGGAGAATGTACTTAGTACTGAAGATGTACTTAGTACTAACAAGGAAGGAGTTAGTACTGACATTGAGAAAGTTAGTACTAACAGACCAATAGTTAGTACTGACGGATCCAAAGTTAGTACTGACAAGTAAGTTGAAGGTATTGAAGAGCCAAATGAAGGTACTGAAGAGCAAAATGAAGATACTGTAGAGATCTTTGAAGGTACTGAAGAGAACATTGAAGGTACTGAAGAGAACATTGAAGGTACTGAAGAGAAAGTTGAAAGTACTGATGGGCATAAGAAAGGTACTGAAGAAGAAATTGCTCATTAAGTACTGCTGTTATGTTCTAAATAGGGTATTAGTGACCAAGCCTCATAATAAGACACATTATGAACTTTTAACTGGTAAGATACCAATTATAAGTTATATAAGACCTTTTGGGTGCCATGTGACCATCTTGAATACCATTTACCACCTGGGCAAGTTTGCCGATAAACAGATGAGCATTTTAGTTGGTATTCTCTACAAAGCAAGGCTTTTAATATACAATTTAGAAACCAAAAGAAGTTGAAAAAACTACACCATCATATTCTTAAGAACAACCAAATGTGCAGGAAAGGACTAACTTGGCTTTTGATCTTGATCTAATTTAACTGATTCTATGAATTATCACATCCTGTAAGGATCAGAGAATCAAGCGAATCCATCATGCCAGTCAACATAAAGCTAACCAACATGCAGGTACAGAAGACATTATTGATGCAAGGATTCTGAATAGACTGAATTAATATGCTCAAGACTTCTATGTAATGCCAATATGGCCTTCTTATCTTCAAAATCACTCCTGTAGTACAACATGATATAGAGAAGTCCAAGAGAGGAAGAACAAGTCTTTTATTGGATGAACTTGAAAGTACTAAGAGCAAGAAAAGGAAGCTAATGAGAAGCTGAAGCTCTTAGGAAAAATTTGAAACAAGAACTGAGCACTTAGTTTTACAAGCAGGAGAGCTAAGGCTGAACCAGTACTAATATTGTTCATACTGTTAGGCCACACCAACTAAAGCTATCAGTACTAACCTAGTAATACTGTTGACATACCAGTAGTAACTGCCAAATGCTCATGAGGTACTATCCTCTTTCTGATCCTCAAATCCTAAAGAAGATGATTTATAAATTCCCTCCAGCTTAATGATATCTATCAAAATTCTGATGATGTATTTTTACTACTTTCATCTTAGGATATCGAGGGTGCAGTGGCTGACTTCACAAACCTTGAAACTGTTGTGAATGTTAGTCCCATATTTTCCCACATTCTAGGATTCACTTCTCTCATCTAGCAACACTTATTCTAGTGAGATCCAACCTCAGCAGTTCAAACAAGAAGCAATTGCATCATCAGTCTGGAGCCCACTTTTGTAACTATGTTCAAAAAGCAAAGAAGAAATAATCAATACTTCCACATTGTTATTTGCTTATTTCCTGTCTCAGAATGAACCCAAGAGGATTTTTAGAAGCGTCCTTGAAGATGAAAGTGGGTTGATGCAATGCAAGAGGAAGTGCATTCATTTTAAAGATACTGAATTTGGGTTTTAGTAGATATGCCTTATGGTAAGAAGGCTATCGGTACAAAGTGCTTTAATCTATAATAAGATAGATGTAAGAGGATTGTTGGCAGAATTAAAGCAAGGTTAGATGCTCAGAGGCATAGGCGAAGAGTAAGGGATAACTATGATGAGTGTTTGCTCCTGTGCCAAGATTGAAGCCATAATGATCATTTTGGCTTTTTGCCTCGATACATGGGTTATATAGTCTATTCAAATGGATGTGAAAAGTGCCTTCCTTTATGGGTAAAGTTGATGAAGATGTAATAAGTTCTCAACCACCAGTTTATAATCCTAAATATCCTTAGAAAGGATACAAAGTTGTAAAAAGCACTCTATGGGCCTGCATCAAGCTCCCGAGAGCTTGTAACTCCTTGTATCTACTTTCTTGTTGCAGAATGGCTACAGAAGAGGTACTATTACAAAACTCTCATCAGAAAGAAGGACAAACAGATATCAACTAGTTCAGTCTAGTGGATGATAACATCCTTGGGGTCTACAAAAGAACTCTAGGTGTGATGAGTTTGAAGCATTAATTTGAATATAAATTTTTGATGATTCAAGGGAGAGCACACTTTATTTCTTGGATTAACAAGTCAATCAAAGTCAGATTGTATCTTATTAGTCAGATATAGTTCCAGAAATCCTGAAGAAGTTTACTTTGTAAATGTTAAGACTGCTAGTACACCAATTGAGACTCAGAAGCCTTTAGTCAAGATAGGAAGCCATGATGTAAATTCCATCTCTAAAGGTCCATGATTGGCTCCTTAATTACTTGACTGCTTCTAGGCCTGATATTATGTTTGCGGTCTAGTGCTTTTCTATGTTCTAAGAGTCACATCAAATCTTCCCATCTACTGCTGTCAAAGATATTTTAGGAACCTAAAGGGCAAACCAAACTGGTCTTTGGTATCCTCGAATTGGTTTTCTACTTTGACCTAGAATCCTACTCAGATAGTGCCTATGCGAGCAAATCTTTGACAGAAATCCATTAACAGAGGTAGTCAAATTTCTTCTTTGAGGATGCTCATTTCTTGCAATGCAAAAAGCAGACCCTTGTGGCTACTTCTACCTACAGAAGCAGAATATGTTCTGCTGCAAAGGCACGCCCTGTGGCAGGTTTTTGTGGATTAAAAATCAAAGTGTTAGACTAGGGTTTAACTTACATGAACATAAAGATCTACATGATAATAAGCCACCATTTGCATTGTAAAGAACTGTATAACATTCCAAAACAAAGCACATTGCTATTAGGCACCACTTCAAAGAGATGCTTATGAAAAGAAACTAATTCAGTTGCCTTAAAATCCACACTGAAGACAATGTAGCAGAACAACTAAACCAAGGCATTTGATGTTAGAAATTTCAGTCTTGGGTTGTGAATATGGTATGGAGTCAATCCATTAATGCATTGGTTAAAGGGATCAATATGTTGTTTGTATAGTTTTGTATAAGAAACACATTAACCCATAGGGTGATTGCATTTTCCTAAAGGTTGATAGTCTAATGTCATTGAGGAAGTGTAACTGATGACTGAAGCACTCCTGATAACTAGCAATGTTCCTTCTTGATTGGACAACAGTTAGTACCAACCGACTGTGCAAAGTTAGTACCTTGCTGGCAAAGTTGTACCACTATAGAGACGTTAAGAAAAATACCGCCAAGGTACAAAGTGTAAATTGAAATGGTTTTCCCTTGAAATTAGGTGCTCCTAAACCTATATAAAACCCATTCTCAATTTTTTTTTTTTTTTTTTTGTTTTACATTTTTTTTTTTTTTTTTTTTTTTTTGCATAGTCTTTACACATCTCTCTTAATTCATTCGGAGTCTACAAGCACTAATTATCACAACTTAACGACGATCACTCTTTTCAAAACACAATGGTATGTTCTTGATTCTGTCCTAAAGCAACAAACATGGTCGCGTATCTGGGAGAAGTCCGAAGGAACGCATAGTTCAGAGATCATTGATTTTCCTTAAGCAAAGTTCAAGATCATCATTGCTCTTCACTGTAAGTCATGTGATCTACTCACTATTTGTTGAACAGGTTTTGGACATCTGATAAGATCCAAAATAATCAACAATGTTTAGGCACATTACTGCCCAAAGTAGCTAGCAAGTCTGTGTCTATCTCTGAGGCGTCCATAAGAAGTATCTTCTTTTTTGATGATAGCTGATGGGAATAGACTCATAACCAAATCAGCCACTATATTTTGATGATATCCAGCTTATGGGGTAATGAGGGGGGATTTACAGTTAACATTTAATAACCTTGTTTTCACCCCAAGGAGGTTATATTTCATACAAATCAATCATTGCTTTAGTCAAAAAGGCTCCTCTTAGGATCAGATTTCCCACTAACCTTGCCACGTTTGTCATCTGCTTAACATTAGATCAGAATATAACTTTTCTAAATTAATTTTTGAAAGGTATGCTTAGACTTTAGATTGCTAAGAAAAAGTTTTGTAATGTAACCGCTATTTTATTTCTACTTTTTATTTAAACGAACTAGCTAATTTCCCTGTACCTTTAGATCATTTTCTTGTAAATACTTTAACTAGTAAAGTCTTTTCTTTCATGGTTAAGAAGGGTAAACATTTCTCAGGGAAAGTCACCCCTTTGTTTGCTACTATGTTGGTACAACCAACTCAGGTTGAGGTGCTATTCTCAGATAGACCATCTGAAGTCACATAAACCCAACTACCCTCTTCCGGCTCCCACTAGTGAAGTACCTAATGATGCCACAAGACTGACTCATCTCCGCTCACACTAGTGAGGTACCTATTGAGTAACAAACTGACCCATTCCCAAGACCTTCACCCTCTCCTATCATTCCTGATCCTATTCCAAAAACTTCTGGTGGTAATCTTAGAGGTCATTCATCCAGTGATAAATCCCTTTCAGGGAATAAGGGTGAAATGACTCTCCAAAGTGTCAATGATCTTTGTCTCTCATTATGTGCATTGTTTAAGATCAAGCCAAGGAAATACAACACATGAAGCTGAGAATCAAGAAGGCTCAAGGAAGCAAGCTGACAAAACCTGTCGCATCCACGAAACAGTAGAGCATAGTCTGAAAAAGTGTCTCACTAAATGCAAAAGAATGACAAGAAAGAGCCTTCCCCCAAGAAACAAAGGTGCACAAAGAGTCTGTAATCAAACAAGGGAGGAAGTTTGCTAAAGGTAAACCTTCAGTTCAAAGAGATCCTCTATTTGATAAGCTTCCTAAAGATACAGCTGATCATATGGAAACAGAGAATGCTTAAGATGTGGGGAAGACAAGAGAAATAGTGGATGAAGAGAAGGAGCTTGATGAAGATAAACTTAGTACTGAGATGTGCATATTACGGACAAGAGAAAGATTAGTACTGACAGACGCAATAGTTAGTACAAGATGGATCCAAAGTTTGTACTGACATGAAATTTGAAGGTACCTGATGACCAAAATGAAGGTACAGAAGAGCAAATTGAAAGTACTGATGGGCAAAGAAAAGGTACTGAAGATCATACTGAAGAAAGAAGTGCTACTCAATCCAATTAAAACACCTACCTCTACTATATTTGGAGGATGATGAAACAATAGCAAGTCTCTCAACATAGTCACAAAGCATTTTCTAAGAAAAGGAGAAAGGTGTATAGTTTAAGGATATTGAAGAAACTGACAGAACCAAGACCTACCTCTACAAGATCACTTCTGAAATTAAAGCCTCTTCCAAAAATTGAGCCAAAAGACAAAGGAAAGAGAGAAAATAAATAAGAGTATGAATCTGAAAGTGAATCTGATGGTCATTCTTGAAGCTGAGAAGAAAGTTTAAACAGCTTGATAGTGAGAAGAGAATGCTAGGAAAATACAAGAAGATAGAAGAGTGAAGAAGAGAAGAAACAGAATAGCTGAAGAAAAAGCTACAAGTGAAACTCTCATAAGAAACTTGATGAAATAAAAAAGGGCAAGAATTGAGCAGATAGACTTCTAGCTGAAGCTTCAAGAAACAAGACGAGAGCAATTTACAATAAGGAAGAAAAAGAGAAAAGTTCCTTTCGATGACACAATTCTGCTCAAGCAAATTCCTTGTTAACAGAGATCAAGGCCATCAGAAACAACCACCTAACCAAGAATCAAATGAGAAATCAAAGATGACCTACTTGAACATGTATTAATACTTCAAGCAGCTGGAATTTAATCAAGAATTTTGAAGAAATACAAGCTCTGTATGAGAAGATTAATAGGCTCAGATTGAAGATTTTATCTCTATTGGGTCTGGCTGGGAGAGAAAGACTGATCAAAAGGTGAATGAGAAAAGTTGAGATCCTCTCAAAAAGTGAAGTATCAAGGAGGAGAATAAAGAAGAAGCCAAGGAGGAGAATAAAGAATCAGAAAGTACCAGAAAGAGAAAACTTAGTACTAGGAAAAAGATAAAGTCAAGGAAAAGAAGATACATTCAAAACACTTCTGTGAAGATAGATTGAAAAGAGAATGATGATCTGAGATTACTCTAACTATAGCTGCCAGCGAAGAAAAAGAATGTGATTAAGTAATACTTTGACAGAAAATACCTATCAAAGAATTAGAACAAAGTGACCTTGGAAACTAAACAACAGGTTGATAAATCTGAACACTTAGAGGAAATAAATCAAAATTTGGTGATTAAAGCATTGGACAAAAGAGATATTTTTAGTACTTTGATGAGGGGTTGTCAATATTTGAATAGAGAAGTTTGAATGCTGTGGATCAGCTGGTATAGGACAAAAATCATGTGAGATAACTGAAGGATTGATAATACTTTGGGGAGATCTGATGGTTATGTTCCATCCAAGATGATCGAAGATGAGTTTTGGAATTCACCCAGGATTGGAATATAGTAAGTGGAAGCTACAAGTTCTTCAGGGTACATACCTTAAGTGACCTGAAAAGGATTAAGTTCCCCCATCATATGCTGGTAGAGAAGTAAGTATCCTTTGAAAAGAAAGTAAGGTCAAATGCTGAAGTTAAAGTAGTGTCTGAAGAAGAAATACTAGGCATTTAGAGTGATTAGATTTACAAGAAGTTCTTGCAAGAGTTAGAACCTGAAGATTAAGGTTGTTGAATTAAGAAGGGTTTTGAGTGTTGGCTAACCACCACACAACAAATGGTCATCATTTTACCATGCTTAACACAAAAGACTGGCTAGTCCATAAAGTAAACGGCTTGTGGTAAAGACATCTCAAATCCGTTTCTGGTTGACAATTTACCAAAAATTGTAGGGTTCTCAACTCACCTTGCTCTGTAGTAAGATTTGGCTAGTCCATATACAAAACATTCATGGTAAAGAACTAATCAAAATCATTGATAGCTGATAGTTTCTAAAAACCTATATGTTTTTCAATGCACCATGTTTATGGCAATGAAGCATTGCTAGTCCAAAAGCAAAACGGTATTTGGTAGACTAAATCAATTCCGTTGAATGGTTGACATTTTCACCAAAAACTGTATGTAAAATTAACTCACCATGTTTTTTTAATAAGGAGTTAAATAGTCCAGGGCAAACGGCTACTGTAAAGAACAATCAATTCCGTTAGATGGCTGGTATTTGCCAAAAACCATTAAAGCCAACTAGTTGGATTATTGCTGAAAAGATGGCTGTGTTGCAAAAAGACAAAGTTTCTGTTGGAGAAATAGAGTTTAAAAGATCAAGAGATATCAAAGTTGTTTTGGGATACATCCTCTAGCTTTAAAGAAATTTGAAGAAACATAAGTTAAAATAGTTCAACATTCATGTTTAAGGAGATTGTTGGGAATTACGTTTTCCTAACTAAGTACCAGGACAGAACAAATATATTAAGTACTGATAGTTTATAGTTAGTACTGAGAGTACATAAATGTTTAAGTACTTGATCATAGTTTAGTACTGCATCGTACAAAATAGTTAGGTACGTTTAAGAGTTATGTATGTATCTTTTAGAAAGATATGTACGCTTTTGTAACGCCTGTTATGGTTTATACCTAGTCTATAAAAGGATCCCTCTTGGCATAGTTAGAGATAACCTCAAGATATCTCATAGCAAAATCATATCTTATTAGTTAGTAATCTGTAATCATTCAAAGCAGATTAATAGAAGTTATTGTTTAGTTCTTCATTGTTTTTCTTAGTACTTGTGTTAAGATTCCGCATTAACCGACATTGAATTCCTAATCATGTTTCTAAGTAGGTCAATTGTAATTTATACATCTTGGCTAGTCAATCCATAATAGGCTCATAGATCTATTCTTAAGGGACATCACCTTCCCCTTTGCAGTGTAACAATAACCAGCTTTATTTCCCAGAATTGGCTGTCCAGCGTTGCTCTTGGAGTTAGTCCTTGTAGTGCCCGAAGCTAAAGACATTTTCTCCCCTAAATTGTTGTACGATCACTCTCCATTATCAAACGGAACTTGTGATGCCTAGAGGGGTTTGACGAATCCTCAGCAATAAATAGAGTAGGGTAGCGGGAAGTGACAACAGCAGTAAAGAAAGACATCATGTGATTGATGGTATCAATGGGATCATCACTTTTCTAGAACACTAGAACAATTAGACCCGAGTCTGGTTGGGAAAATTTAGGTTGTTGGTTAACTGTGGGAGCATATTCCAATTGAGGGATGGATGATGATGGGGAATAAACGTTGTGGTGAACTGATGATTGATAATCATTAGATCGTAAAGTATTGAAAGGGAGGGGTTATATTGATGAGTTAAGTATTGTTTAAACTGATAAGGGGATCATAATGGAAGACTGATATGTGAAACTTGTGGTGGAAATTGGAGTGTTTTGGTAAAGTATTTTTGATGAAGTTTGATAAAGAGACTTGGGTCATGCTGATGGTTGCAACCAAAGAAGCGATCTGATTGCGTTCATGCATTAAACGAACTTCATTTGCATGAAATTCATGTTGTCCCAAATAAGCATGAAGCTGATCAATATTAGTTGTATGCAAGTCCCAAACCAGTTTGACATCAGTCACAAATTTGCTCCACTCAGGAAGAAGAGTATTTAAAAACTTGGTGTTTACTTGAAATTATTCCAGTTTCACATTGTAGATGTTCATGTCATTGAGTAGCAGTGAAAATATCAAGTAGAAATCACGTAGTGTTTCCCCCTTCTTATAAGCAAACTTATCGAATTCATCATATAGTTTACACTCTCTTTTCTGTTTTGTCAATGAAGTTCCTTGCATGAGAAGTTGAATTCTTTCCTAAAGTTCCTTGGCGATTCGATGATTGCTAACAAGTGCATAGACTTTTGGTGGTAATCCTTGGAGAATGATATTTGTTGCTTTGACATCACAATCAGCTTGAATTGCATCTGTGGGAGTTAATTCAGAGTATTTTCTTGGCCTAGTCACACTATTTTCCTCAATTGTGGGCCAGATGAGTGGACCATTTTCAACAGATTCAAGGATCATTCGTTCATGTTGTCTATTTATCATGTATAGCTCCATTATGCTTTTCCAAGAATCATACATATCCTTTTCGAACATAGGTGGATGATTGTCAACACCAGAAAGAATCGCTTTTCAGCAAGAGTCGTCATTGATAAATTTGTATGTTAAAAGATTACTGTTTAATTGAATAGTGATTGAAAGTAATTGTGTTGTTATGATTTGTCTTTTGTGTGTTTTATGTCTTGAAACTACATGGGATTTTACCATTCTTGACAAAACCGGGAAAACAAGTGAACGTTTCATAGGATTTTACAAGTCACAGAAATAAACCGTATACTTTTGATAACAAATTTGAGTGTTTTTTCTTTAGTTGCAAATTCGGTGTCCAAATGAAAAATTGCGAATTAGGTTAGCAAATAAACTGCCAATTCGGTTACTGCTAATTCGGTTGCCAAATAAACTGCTAATTCGGTTGTTGCTAATTTGGTTGCTGCTAATTCGGTTGCCAAATAAACTGCCAATTCGGTTGCCAAATAAACTGCCAATTCGGTTGCTGCTAATTCAGTTGCCTAATAAACTGCCAATTCGGTTGCAGCTAATTCAGTTGCCAAATAAACTGCCAATTCGGTTGCTGCTAAATCGGTTGCCAAATAAACTGCCAATTCGGTTGCTGCTAATTCGGTTAAACTACCAACTCGGTCAAACTGCCAATTCGGTCAAAACTGCTAATTCGGTCAAACTGCCAATTCGGTCAAAACTGCTAATTCGGTCAAATTGCCAATTCGGTCAAACTGCCAATTCGGTCAAAACTGCTAATTCGGTCAAACTACCAATTTGGTCAAAACTGCTAATTCGGTCAAACTGCCAATTCGGTCAAACTGCCAATTCAGTCAAACTGCCAATTATTACGAAACACACAATGTGTAAAACACAAAAAGACACCGTTTTGATTGCTTTTTTCCTAAATTTTCTTGTACAACTAGTATTACTAAGCCTATAGGTACCTTAAAAATGCAAACTTTATGGTTTTTAAGCCAAAAATTTTGAAATCAAGATTTGTACTTTTTAAAGCTTTTTGAATACAAAAGATGAACAAAGATGATGTTTTCCTTGAATCTAAGCTTGTACACCTATATCCTAAAGATACTAGATCATATTTACCAAGGTAAATGATCCTTTAGTGTACACAAAAGCTTCGAAAACAAAGAAAGAACAAGAAATAGGCGTACGGTTTGAGAAAAAAAATGAACCAAAAAAACAAACACTAAACTAAGCAAATCACTCCATGGCTCTTGATACCAATTGAAGAACAATCAAATAACATACTTGATGAGGGAAAGATAGGTGGTTTAGAGAGAGAGTGGTTGGATGAACATTTTAGAGAGAAAGTAAAACAGGAGAGAAATGTATTAAGTGTATGAAATAATGAACAACCAACCACCTCTCCAAGGCATGGAGAGGTGTATAAATACTCAATATGGGGCCGGCTATGGATGGGCCTTCATGAGCTTTCCATGGGCTTTTCCTAACTTTGGCCTGGTTAGCTTACTAAATAATACTTTGTGGCCTACGAGCTAGAAACGTAAAATACATGGAGTGACCGATCCTTTTTTGGATTCCTAACAATTATTGTCAGTTCTGTCAATACGGCGTATACATGCACATGATACGATGTATTCAATAGACTGACCCGTATTTAGATACTTTTTTACAGGTTTCTCGATACGGCGTATTCCAGTTTATGGATACGGCGTATTGGTTTCCTATACAGTTTATTTAGCTTATTTAATTAACCGTAGATACCCGAGATAGGATTTTGCATGTTTTTCCTCTATTTTGTACAGGACCTAATCAACGAAGTTGGTGAAGTATCAATCATCTGGAATCCTATGTGTGATTGTAGTCATGCTGGAATACAGACGCATTTACAACACACATCCTTGCTCATAAACTCAACTTGGAGAATCTACCGAGCAAAATATCAGGGGAGTTTCTCATTCTAATTCTTTTAA
>BQNB010104271.1:0-23854 GCA_026074375.1 Tanacetum coccineum | reverse complement strand
GGAAATATCTCAACGACTATTAATTTAATTCTGTTATGCCCCAAACAGTATTAACGGTTACACAGCAGTACTAATATTAGCCTACCAGTACTAAGTAATGCCCAGCAGTACTAAGTTTTAGACTAACATTACTAAATAATGCCCAGCAGTACTAAGTAATGCATAGCAGTATTAACTGTTGAGACACCAGGTTTAACCTCAATTATGTTTCTAAAAAGTATTTCCATCACCAATCTTGATTCTCACAAGCTCTCTTTCTGTTTTTATTCTCACTTTATCTCTCAATTCTTTTCCTCACTTAATCACTCTGTCTGTTTTTATTTCATAAATCTCTCTATTCTTTTGATCTTACCAATTTCTCTCTATCTGTTTTTACTTTCTCTCAATTCTTTTAAGCTCACTAATTCAGACAGTTTTGTACAATGTTCCATCAATTCCATTAGTTTCATGTTGTCCTTCCCACTTCCAAGTGTGTTAACTCTTGAGAGAGGTGGATCATTGGACTATTTAGATGTAGTCTCAAACCTAGTTTGAGCATCTACACCCCCTTATTTGGTATCTTGGCACCTGGGACCACTATCTGAACCAGTTCCCTAAGGACTTTGCTCATTAAGTATTTCCATGGATTGGGTCCTATTGATGTTACCACTGTCCTGCTCTGCTTCTAAGCTAGAAGCAGTAGTGGCAGCCCTTTCCATTCTGTCACCCAACTCCTTATGGACAGCCTCATCACCAACCTTTTCAAGGGGACCACTAGACTGAGGTATCTTTGTGTCCCGACCTCTTTTGAGTTGCCTAGGTGTTTGATTCATCACACACTTTTGTTTGATGTTACATGTCCTTCCATCCATTCTTGATTGCATATTGACATTATTAGCCTCCCCTCAATTCAATACCAGATACTCAATATGCTTAGCCTGCAAATGTTAGTCCAAAACCAAGAATACACTATCTAAAGTATTTTCTTGTTTAACATTATTAATTATGACTAACAGTTTTAACTAGCAGTCTTAAGTATAACTAGCAGTACTAATTATACTTAGCAGTACTAATTGACAAAACTAACAGTACTAATCCTGTACAAACATTACAAAGACACAAGGAGATTAAAATTCTAAGGATTTAGCATTCCAATACTTGCAACCAAGTACTGAAACCTTCCAACATCTAAAGCTTTTGTAAGTAAGTATGCAAAATTGTTATCTGTGTAGATTTTAACCACTTGAATTAACTTTTTATCATAGCAGTCTCTTATAAAATGATATCTAATCTCAATGTGTTTTGTTTTAGTATGTGAAATAAGATTCTTAACAATACATATAGTACTGTTATTGTCAATATTAATCATGGTGTGCATAAAATTATACCCATAATCCAACATTTGATTATGAATACAGAGTACTTGCCCACAACAACTAGCAGCAGCCATATATTCAGCTTCAGTAGAGGAGGTGGCAACCACAGTTTGCTTCTTGCACTGCCATGATATCAATCTGCACCCTAGGAACTGACAACCTCCTATTGTTGAGTTCCCATCTAAGCTTGCTCCAGCATAGTCAATACCAAAATATGCCACCAGATCAAAGGGAGAATTTCTAGGATACCAAAGGCCCAGATTAGGTTGGCCTTTTAGGTACCTAAAAATCCTTTTCACAGCATGTGAGCATGAAACTTTAGGTGTAACTTGGAATCTGGCACATGCACATACTGCAAACATAATGTCTGGTCTAGATGATGTAAGATACATCAATGATCCAATCATTGATCTGTAGAGATGAACATCAACATCATCACCATCTGAGTCCTTGAGCAAAGGCTTTTCTGTATCTATTGGGGTGCTAGCTGTCCTGACATCTGTAAACCCAAACTTCCTTAATATCTTAGCTACATATTTATCCTGACTGATAAATATCCCATCTTCTCTTTGCTTCACTTGCAAACCTAAGAAGAAATTGAGTTCTCCCATAGAACTCATCTGAAACTTGTCATGCATCAGTTTTTTAAATTTAGTACACAACTCCTTGTTTGTAGAGCCAAAGATAATGTCATCAATATAGACCTGTACAAGCAAAATATCTCATTTTTGCTTCTTGATAAATAAGGTCTGATTTATCTTTCCTCTTTGAAACCCATTGTCCAATAAATACTTGGCCAAGGTTCCATACCAGACTCTTGGAGCTTAATGCAAGCCATACAGTGCTTTCACTACCTTATAAACTTTGTTAGGATAGTTAGGATCTTCAAATCCTGTAGGTTGACACACATAGACCTCTTCTTTAATTATACCATAAAGGAAAGCACTCTTCACATACATCTGATATACCATGAAGCCCATAAAGGAAGTATAAGCTAAGAACAGCCTTACTGCCTCAATTCTAGCCACAGGAGCAAAAACTTTATCATAATCAATACCTTCTTCTTAAGTATATCCCTAGACAACTAGCCTTGCTTTGTTCCTTGTTACTATGCCTCTCTCATCTTTCGTGTTCCTGAATATCCATTTTGTACCAATAGCTCTCTTACCCTTAGGCAAATCCACCAGAATCCAAACTTTTTATAACTTAAACTATAGAAGCTCTTCTTGCATTGCTTCTACCCAAGCTGGATCACTTAGAGCTTTGGTAGTTCTTTTTGGTTCTTCCTGGGATAGGAAACAAGCAAACAGACAAGTATGAAGGTCTTCATGAGTTTTCCCTTCATAAACAGCACTAATGAACCCATGTTCATCAGTATTCTTTGTCATTCCCCTTGTCTGTACACCAGTTTGTATATCACCAATCACATGATCAAGTGAATGATCTTTATGGATTCTTGTATTTGGAGTAGTAGGAACTTGATATGAGGTAGTAAGGTTGCTCATATCCATTTTTGTTTCATCACCAAATACATCAGCATGTGTGGCTTCAAGTGTATCACTTCTTCCTAAAAAACATGTTTGATACATTTTGAGAGCGATTTGACCTTGTAGTAATAACTGTTGGACTAACAGTATTAATATTTAGACTACTAGTTTTAAAATTTGCACTAGCCGTATTAATACTTGGCCCAACAATATTAATATTTGGAGTACTGCTCTCAGGTTGCTCTTGATCACAAAATCTACTTGCTTTACTTACACCTTTATCATCCTTCTTTTCTGCATTACTAGATAGTTGTTGTGACACCCCCAAATTTACAATGCAGCAGAATACAACATTGGGGTGCTACTTCATAATATAAGCTCACGAGTCACGGTAAACGACATTCAATTTTTTTATTAAAAAGATCAGAGTTACAAGGTCCCAATAACTTTATAAAAACTCATTTCAAATAATCCACAACATGTTTAAGTTTCTTTAAAAGAAAACATTTTATCATATGTACAAAGTTCACCAAGTCCACGTCCTTCGATATCCGCATTCCATCCCATCCTAGCTAGCAAGCATATACCTGAGATAAACATGCTAAAAAGTCAACGAAAACGTTGAGTGAATTCATAGAGTTTATAAACAATCATTTTGAACACAAGCATAGCAAAACATTTAGTTCATAGAACAATCACAACGATGCTAGAGCCACGAACCGAACCTTAACCATGTGCCCAACCTGGAGTGCTAACACTCCCAATACTAAGTACAATATGTCTCAGTATGCCCTCGCAAGGAACACACGTTTGACAGGTCGTTAGGCCAAAATAGATCTATTATCATTGCATTTATGGCGTCACACGGTTAGCGGTGGACTGACGATCATCATGAGGAAATGGCCACAACAATAACACATATGCAACGTTCCACATAATAAAATCACATTGTGTTCGATTTCTAAAATAAACATGTATCTCCCTCGCGGGTTTTATAAAAACAAAAACAAATAAAATGCGATGCTATGAACTCACCATAAGTAGAAGACGATCGAATGAGAAATCAATCAAGAGATGAAGTTCCAACAAGTTAGCCGTGACATATAAGACGTAACGCGACTTAGTATATTATAATAGGGCACAGAACCAATACATACGAAAATTTTTGACGCGTATAAGATATGTTACTAAGATATGTAGCACATTGCACTTAGGGCATAGCCAAGTATTTTTACTCCCCAACCATGATGTGTGACCTGATCTATATTTGATTTAAGTACTACCAAGTTTGTGGTCCGTCTAATTCAAATTTTAGCTACTATTATAATCTACTTTACAATTTTTAGACTAGACGTCAAATTGAAATCTAGGATGACTCATGATCATACGACTTGTATCTCCTAATCTATAATGGTATATAAAACACAAGCCTTCACACCTTTGGAAAGCTTCAAGAAGTCTAGTTACCCAAAACATCAAGCCCTCACATTAATTACCAATTGTTTACAAATTTTTAGAAACGGACAAATTACTATCACTAACTCAAAACATGAAACTTCCTTTTGCAGAATTTAGTCACAATCACAGGACCATATCTCTTATTCCATAAAAGATTTGAAGGTGAGGTTTTCACCCCTGGAAAACCACATGAATCTAGTTTTCAAAACATTAAGCCAATCATTCAACTCATTTACCAATCAACGGGAATTAAACTTTTACTAACCAAAGGTCAAACCAGATTATTAACTGAATTTCTTAGTTTTGCCTGTTTAGTCATAAATCCTAAACTAAAATAGTAATGAGTGTGAGGCAAAAGCTCGAGCATGCTATAAAGGTATTTGTCTATCCAATGAACCATGCTTTAAAACCGAAACATTTCGTTCAAAAAACCCGACATTAACACATTATCTAATCAAAAGGTCCAGACTTGACACCACTTTTTCTGTATTTTGAACCATATCTCCCTCATCGGAGGAATTGTAAGTGATCCAACTATCACATGATGCTAAGACCTAAATCTATCCAACCATGTCTTTTGTTTACAGAACCTAAGCCAAAAAGTTTGAGAAAACTACACGTTTACCTACTGATCTAGAAACAGTCCGCACTTCACTATTCCAATTCAATCCAAAACACTTCTAAATCCTAATTTAATCCATCACAAGGCCAAAGTACTTCAATGCAACCTATCTCATAACCATTACACGTCACATGCCTTAACTTACAAAGATTAATTATAAAAATTACTTGCATGATCATAAAAGTAAAAGTCAATATCATGCATAGCTAGAAAGATTAAAACAACAAGTTAGAGTTTTAAAAGGAAATTTACCACACAAAATAAAATGGAGAAAATGATCAATCACAACACCTAAGTGGTGTTTGTGGGCTGCCTATTCTTGTACACCAAAACCAAACAACTTGACTTGATTTTATTACTTCAATCTCTATCACATTCACTCCCAATTCATTCCTTGAAAACACTATGGCTCTCAATCAACCAAAAACCCTAATTCTTGATGATCTTAAAAATCTTGGCTTTCTTTAAACCACTTGCATGATGGTTTTTATGGATGAGGGATAATTAGGGTTTATTATAGTAGTGATTTAGGGTTTATTGGAGGAGATTTGGTGGAGTTTTGAGAATGAAAATGGTGGATTTGGGTTAACAGTAGTCGAACCAGGGAGAGGGATGAAGAAAAATTCGGTTGGTTTCTTATTTTTTTAGGGAATGTGTGTTTTTAATTAGTAAGGAAGGTAATTAATAAGAGGATAAAGTATAGTTGCAAAGAAAAAAGGGATGTGTGGGCTGTTTGTACGTCCGATTTTTAGAGGGGAGGGAGTGGGCATTGGCCCATTCCTACTTAACTAATAATACTCTTAAATCTTGGGCCCTAAAACCTTTCCTACCCCGATACTTTTCCTAAAACTCTATATTGTCTAGGTTCAATAAAAATCACAATAAAAACTAAAAACAAG
This sequence comes from Tanacetum coccineum, assembly GCA_026074375.1. Taxonomy (NCBI): domain Eukaryota; kingdom Viridiplantae; phylum Streptophyta; class Magnoliopsida; order Asterales; family Asteraceae; genus Tanacetum; species Tanacetum coccineum. The sequence continues at coordinate 18,033 of BQNB010104271.1, read as the reverse complement.
GCAAATAAAAATAATTTGGAAGGCCGCGAATACTGATTCATTGGTTTCTCGATCGAAAAAAAAAAACGGATTAATATCAAATGTTAAGGATTCGCGAGTGTTTAAAATTAACTATTTAAATAAAAAACGATTACGAGAAAAATAAAAATGAATGAATAAAAAAATTAAATTTTAAAAAAAAATATTTAAACGACCATATTTCATAAATCATTTGATGTACGATCATTCAAATGTTCTTTGTTTATTATTAGACACCGGTAACACGTGTATACTTTATTCGTACAATAAAATTCAACTCGAAATTCACGTATAATAACATACGTTTTAAATAAAATTATACTTATATTTTATTAAATATTTTTTTATTATTAATAAATTTGATATTTAGATTTAAAATAATTGGTATTGTGTCGGTACGAGTTGTTTTTGTTTTCAAGTCAAATAGATTTGAAAAATAATTAAAAAAATTATAACTGAGAAGTAGGTAATAATAAGAATGATGATTTGCTATTAAAATAAATTCCGAAAATTAACCGATTATGCGATAATTGATTATTTTAAATGACAATAAAATATCAAACCGGATCAAAAAGTCAATGTCAAACATGAAAAAAAAGGGTAAATAGTTAATTTAAACTTTCAAAATTGAACGTTGTCACATTCCTCACCCTCCATTAGAAGCGACGTCCTGGCGCTAAATAATCGCATTTTATTTGTCCCCCAATTTGCTTGCATTGAGTTGAAAGATGTCATTCTCGAATGAATTCACATGTTCTCACATTTTGGCCACACGACCACGGGCGCTTTTGGAAAATTTTCAAAACGACGATCAATTCAAAAAATCATCGGTGATCACACCGATCAAATCAAATCACATAACGACCAACGGGTCTCGATAAAAGAGATCGCGTCATTATAAAAATAATTGTTTGGAGTGAGCATAACTCCATCGAAGGCGTTACAACATTATTCAAAACAAGATGCTTATCATTAAGCGTACTAAATCACATAATTGCATGCTCGCTAACCGTCAAGCCTTGCAAATTGAAAGAAAGCGCATTGATGCGAAAATCACTAAGAGTATACATGAATCTATCGAAAGCACTACGGCATTAATCGAAACAAGGTACTTATCATTAAGCACATATAATCACATAACGACATGCTTGCTAAAAAGCCAAACCATGCCAATCAATCAGTTCAATCACGTTAACTCATGCTTGCTAAATAGCCAACCCATGATTAACAACAAACTTCGACTTAATTACCCCGGCTAAGTCTAGCCCAAGAAAAGTATTTTTTAAAGTTATAGGGTGTTTCACGGGCCAAGAAAACCATGGATGAATATCCCAAAAATATTCTTATCCATTTAGGGGTTCACGAACTAGTACGCGGATCCATACCCAAAAAGGAGATTTTAATATCAACGTGGTGCTCATGAGGACATTATAGCCAATGGTTCCTCCCCAAAAGAATTTTTAATATCACGTGGGTGGCGCATGACTTTAAAGCCATGGTTCCCTACCCTATAAAATGGTCCAAGTTTAGCTATATTATCAAACTCAGCATTCTTCACGGTGCTACCAAGCACGAATCGTCACTTGTTCCCGGGTTTTTCCATCCGTGATTTATCGTAGCTCGTGCAATCGAACCAATCGCGACCCTTGCTCCAAATACCCGAATACCGTCTCGTGTCTTTCAACGAGCGTCGAGGACCCTTATCCGTGTCTTTCAACGGGGGGCAAAAATTAGGGTACGCGTTACCCACGATCGGACGTCATTTTCACAATGCCGCCACGAGCTCGCTCAAATACCTACGACACTTGACTAAAACACATACTCATAAACACATAACAAGCAAAAGTTTTGCACATAATAATTCAACTATGGCAAATCCGCCGTCGACCATCTATGATCAAAGCGGATCAAGTCAAGCACAAGGATTCCTCAACTAAATAAACGGAGACGGCAAACGGGATTGTCTTTTATCTACCGCCACGAAGTCGGCAAACACTGACTGTCCATCGCGTACCATTTTATTCCCTACAGAAAATGATGACGGACGACATCATTATCGCTCGGTAGGATCCGACCATTGTGCTTGGCTCTCGCGCCGAAGGCTCTCCTTTTGAGCATCTTGTGTGACCTCTACTAATGGTATCCGAGTCACCACTCTAATGTGTATCCGAGTTTTACAATGTCATAATTTATACAAACAAACACCCTCGAAATTCACAACTCGAGATTGTGTAGGATTCATTCGTAACATTAGGTGACCAAACACATACATTTCGGGGGTAGAAGTTTTCTTCACGATTACGATTTTAGTCAACAAGGATAATTCACAGTTTGATGTAGAAGAAACTTTCCTCTACGGACGTTGTTCGACATATCGGAAAATGAAAGAAAGATGGAATGTAAGATACATTTTGAAGTATGAAATTCTTCTTCAATTAGCCCGGAGTTAATCGTACTCGGTCATTCATCCACTTTGGCTGCCTTCTGATCTTGTTAAAATTTCTTCTCAGTGTCGGTATCAGATTTCTTGGTATTTCATCACCAACATGGTGATTTAGATGGGATCCACACGTTACACATGACACACAAAAGTATTTTCCGGAATTATTCGATGAAGATGACTTTCTAAGTCAACATCTGAAAGAAAAGATTTCAAGGAACTCAAGAAAATTCGGACTTGTTTTACGAAAACGAATAGAATAAGTATACTTTCCATAAGGATCCACCATTTGGAAGTGTTCTCACCCAAACATTTATCCAAAACCACTAGTTTAAAGGCGACGATTAATCCGACATAGCGTGGCTCTTCCTGAATTATGCATAGTTAGCTAGGCTATGCATAATTGAGGACCAAGCGACGACACATCCGTCCTCGTCAAAAAGAAAACTTTTCGATTATTACACACCATATATGATGATGAAAGTTTTTGACCTATCCTTAAAAATAAGTAAATCATTTGACATAAAAATGGGAAATTATTTTTACCTCCATTTCGAGAAACACATAAACTATTGTTCATTCATTTTTGGGAAACACATTTTTGCTTTGCCTTCTTGTGAAAATCGACGCAATTTGGTGTTTAGTTTGATAAAGCATTTCATATATTATTATATATTTTTGGAATAAATTGTTCATAAAAGGACATTAGGGCGGTTTGAGATTTAAGGATCATAGCAAGTACAAGAAGTAGTGAATTAAGAATCAATGCAATCGAATGAAGTAAACGGGCGATATATTTGCTAACTGAAATTGTCCACACTAGGAGTCAAAATACTCCTAGGATACGACAAGTGTCTCGAGGTAACAACAACCTCTACATATATATCATGAAATGAACAACGAGCATCATCATAAGTGCTGAAGTAATAACGATCATAATATCTATAATGAAGCCAGGGGTAGTACATACGCTCCCCAATCATATCATTCCAGATATTCAGAAGGTATCTCCATTGTATTCTCGTTACAAAGTACATCCACCAAACTGGTATCGCATAACACGAAAAGAAAAGGCTGCGTAGTTTTATGAAGAGGACAAAATACACCCATCACAATAACTATACTAACGGCACTAGGCAGTGATCGTGATCTATACAAAAAAATGGTCCTATACAACGGACACGATCATAATAGAAACAAACACAGGAATACAGAGGTCCCGGTAAAGAGTGACATCTCCTCTCTAAAGCACTGAGACGTCTATCAACGAGCTCGACACGACTATAATATGGGTGGTCCGAGCTTAGAAAAAATACATATCGAGTAAAGAATGCCTATATTGCATAAGTAAATACATTTACTATATATATATATATATATATATATATATATATATATATATATATATATATAATATAAAGATATCCACACACACACACACACACATATATGTATATACTATGGAAATCCCATGTGCGCCTATGTTTTTACTTTAAAACCCTCTCATTGATTTCAATTCATCGTCATAAATTTTACGTCACTTTTCCGAAAAGTTTTATTTTTAGAAGGTTACTATTTTAGGAAAGTTTCTATTTTTGGAAAGTTTCTATTTCGGGAAAGTCTATTTAGGTAAGATATGAATTACCGAGATTAATAGAATTTAAGTTTCCGAAACTCCCACCGCCAATAATTTATATATACTTATCCATATTTCCTTGTTTTACGCATATATATATACATAAATACTTATATAAAACTTTCTAAATATAGACTACAATTTTTAGATATAACCAAACGTACCTAAATTAATATAATAAGTTCGCCCAATTGTTTTCCGTTAACATTTTCATAAGCCCAAACGTACTCTAAACCCCAAATTCCTAATTTTTTTAACAAATCAACATACAACCCCAATTTGTTACAAGTTTTTAACTTTTATTATATTTTTGCCAATTCTGACCCGTTTCAAAACCGACCCATTAGAACACATTTTCGCATCTCGGACTCCAAAGCATTTTAAGTGAAAGCGATAATCCGGACTACGTTTTAGTTGACCGAGACCCGAAACCCAACAAAAATGACCAAAACGCCCTGCAAGTTTCACCAAAAATATTACGAAAAACGCAGACCTGCGTTTGCGTTTTTGACCCGTTATAAGGCGTTTTTAATTTAAAAAAAACCTTGCAATACGGTAAAACGTCATTTTGAACAACTTTCCAGTTTTGCCCGAGACCCGAAACTCGACCGAAATGGCCGAAAACGCATCCGCATCAGATCTGATGCAGTGGGTAATTTTATGAAAACTCAGATTTGGAATTAGTTTTTAAACCCGTCATTACTCGCCTTTAGACCAAAAGAACCCCGTGGGACAGTAAAACGGCCTTCCGAACAACTTTCGTGTTTTGGCCGAAGGCCGAAACGGACTCGAAAGTGACGAAAACGCCCCCTCAAAAATCTGCCAGCAACCGTTTATAACCAAAAAGCTGAAATTTTAACAAAATTTTTCCTAGTTTCAAATTGCCATAAAAACTTCGTTTTTAGGAGATACGGGACGATCCTTATATCGAAACGATCGTCTTGACAAGCTCTATCATAATCTTTCTTGTAATTTTAATTTTAATATTTTTACGATGCCGAAAAACGGGTTGTACTTTTCTACATAAAACGACCCGTTTCAAGACTTAACCAAACGCTAATTTCTCAACACAACAACTTCACAACTACACCTAATTAGCCTATCTCCGTCCACTAACGCCTCAATCCAATAATCCTTCCACAATTATATATACACTAAACATAATCGCACATGGATTCCAAAGTACAAAATTAAAATGCATGCATAATCATAAGAAAATAACCTCAAAGAGGGTTTAAGAATACTCACAAACACTAGTAGATGCAACGAAAATGATCAACAAAAATTCTTTCTTGCTCCTTAGCTCTTTGGTTCCTTAGTCACGGCTCAAAACACAATTCAAAAATACAAAAAAAGCCTCAAAATATATAAAATTGCCAATGTAAAATGTTATAAATTACACATATACGAGATTAATCATGTCGTATCATAATGGCGACACCATTACATAATATCAATAGTACAACTCGTAATTACGCGCGTAGCGATGATTCGAAGGGCATATATAGAGGTATAGCGGTTCGTCGAAGAACGGTGTCGTATAATAAATTACCAATTATACCACTACCGCCCCCCGCCACCACCCCGCCCACCGCATTAGGTAAAAGAATACAAATAAAAGGCTAGCACAAAACCATAAAGTGGACCGGAAGGAAGTGCGCGAGCGAAAATCGACAACGTTGAACGACTCCGAAAATTTTTTCAAATACAGTCATATTCCAGGTTTTGAAAAAACGACCTAGTTCGCTATGATCGAGCCTGGTACCAATCTAATAACACCCTCAAATTTGCAACACATAAAGTCAGAATAGCAAACATTGGGGTGGCTACTTCATAAAATAAGCCACGAGTCACAGTAAATTACATAAAAAATTTATTTAAAAAGATCAAGTTACAAGGTCCCAATAATCTATATATAAAAACTCATTTCAAAATCACAAACCAGTTTAAGTTTTCTTTAAAAGAAAAGACATTTTATCAATGTTACAAAGTTCACCAAGTCCACGTCCTTCGATATCCGCATTCCATCCCATCCAAGCTAGCAAGTATATACCTGAGATAAACATGCTAAAAACATCAACAAAAATGGTGAGTGAATCCATAGAGTTTATATCAATCATTTTGAACACAAGCATAGCAAAACATTTAGTTTATAGAAAACAATCACAACGATGCTAGAGCCATTGGGGTGTGGTTGGGCTGTACACGACCGAGATACTTAACCATGTGCCCAACCTGGAAGTACTAACACTCCCAAACTAAGTACAATAAGTTCTCATATCGCTCGTAAGGAACACACGTCTGACAGGTCGTTAGGCCAAAATAGATCTATTATTATTGCATTAGCGTTCACCGGTTAGCGGTGATTGACGGTTCATGAAGGAAAGGCCACAACAATACACACATAGCAACGAATCACCAATAATAAATCACCTGTGTTTCGATTTTCAAAAACAAGCATGTAATCACCCTCGCGGGTTTTTTTAAAACAAAAAACATTTAACATGCGAGCTAATGAACTCACAGTAAGTAGAAAACGATCGAACGAGAAATCAATCAAGAGATGAAGTTCCAACGAGTTAGCCGTGACCTATAAGACGTGACGCGACTTAGTATATTATATAGGTAAGACAATACATAAGAAAATTTTGACGAGTATATGATATGTTTCTAAGATATGTAGCACATTGAACTTAGGCTTAGCCAAGGTATTTTTACTCCCCAACATGATGTGTGACCTGATCTTATATGGATTTAAGTAACTACCAAGTTTTGCCGTCTAATTCAAATTTTAGCTACGGTTATATCTACGTTTACAATTTTTAGATTAGACGTAAAAATTAAAATTCTGGGATTGACTCATGATCATCGACTTGTATCTCCTAATCTATAAATGGTATAAATGCAAGGCCTTCACCTTTGGAAAGCTCTTGAAGTCTAGTTTCCATAACATCAAGCCTCACATTCTAATTATTTACAAATTTTTAGAAACGGATAAATTACTATCACTAACTCAAACCAGAAAACTTCCTTTTGCAGAATTTAGTCACAATCACATGACCATATCTCTTATTCCATAAAAGATATGAAGGTGATGTTTTCACCCCTAGAAAACAACATGAATCTAGTTTTCAAAACATTAAGCCAATCATTCAACTCATTTACCAATCAACGGGAATTAAACTTTTACTAATCAAAGGTCAAACCAGATTATTAACTGAATTTCTTAGTTTTGTCGTTTTAGTCATAAATCCTAAAATAAAATAGTAATGAGTGTGAGGCCAAATGCTGGAGCTTCTATAAGATGTCTAGCATTGACTCATGCTTTAAAACCCAAACTCTTAGTTCAAAAACCCTGACATTAACACGTTTTATAATCAAAGGTCCAGACTTGACCCATTTTCGTATTTGACAAATCCCCTCAACCGGAGAATTGTTAACATCCAACTATCACATGATGCTAAGACCTATATCTATCCACCCATGTCTTTTGTATACAGAACTTAAGCCAAAACGTTTGAGAAAACGACACGTTTACCTACTGATCTGGAAACAGTCCGCACTTCACTATTCTAATTCAATCCAAAACACTTCTAAATCCTAATTTAATCCATCACAAGGCCAAATTACTTCAATGCAACCTATCCCATAACCATTACACATCACATACCTTAACTTACCAAGATTAATTATAAAAATTACTTGCATGATCATAAAAGTAAAAGTCAATAACATGCATTAGCTAGAAAATTAAAACAACAAGTTAGGGTTTTAAAAGGAAATTTACCACACAAAATAAAATGGAGAAAATGATCAATCACAACACCTAAGTGGTGTTTGTGGGCTGCCTATTCTTGTACACCAAAACCAAACAACTTGACTTGATTTTATTACTTCAATCTCTATCACATTCACTCCCAATTCATTCCTTGAAAACACTATGGCTCTCAATCAACCAAAAACCCTAATTCTTGATGATCTTAAAAATCTTGGCTTTCTTTAAACCACTTGCATGATGGTTTTTATGGATGAGGGATAATTAGGGTTTATTATAGTAGTGATTTAGGGTTTATTGGAGGAGATTTGGTGGAGTTTTGAGAATGAAAATGGTGGATTTGGGTTAACAGTAGTCGAACCAGGGAGAGGGATGAAGAAAAATTCGATTGGTTTCTTATTTTTAGGGAATGTGTGTTTTTAATTAGGTAAGATGGTATTTTTTATAAAGGGGTAAGATATTAGTATGCTAAAAAAAAAGGGATGTGTGGTTGTTTGTACGTCCCGTTTTAGAGGGAGGGTGGGCATTGCCATTCCAACTTAACTAAATAATACTCTTAAATCCTAGAGCAGAGTCAAAACCCTAAACTCTCATTGTATATATCTATCCCGCCGATTTTATGCTTGGTGTAGTTGTCTTTGTCTTTGATTACAAGTTATATTTGACGAGAAGAATCTTGGAAGTTCTTAGGAAGTTTCATTAGACGATTCTTGGAGGACGATTTAACCAGTTATCGCATGTTTCTTCTCCATTATTGAGCAAACCAGGGGAGTACTAGTTTCTTTTACTTGTTTTCTTTTCCCTTTATTCGTTCACACAGGTACTTCTATAGAACATTGGGGACAATGTTCAACTTAAGTGTAGGGGAAAATAAGCCTTAGAAACTATTCCTTCATTTGTCATTTGCTTGTTCCTTAAAATGATAGGTAATATATCGAAACATAGCATAAAAGGTAATTTGACCCAAATTAAAATTTTTTTTATGACACTTACCGACGAAAACCAAGTATTAATAGTGTCTCATGGATAGGAATGTATATGACTAGCACAAAAACACTCAAAATTTCACCCCAAAAATGTGAGGTTCGCCTTTAGATCTATAGGAGTTCGGGTATCTATTTTTGATAGCCAAGATAATTTATACCTTTAGCTTTCTCGAGTTAAGGTTCGAATGCAGTCATATGTGTCTATTCTGTCGTTACGGATGTGTATGTATGGTCTTTGTCACCTTTTCTGGAGCATTGGTATGGGTATTAAATTATATGAGCATACCAGTAGTGTATTAAATTCTAGAACTTGTTTTTGTGATGCATCCCGAGACCGCATAGTGAGTATTAGGATTTGCTAGAAAAGAGGCACTAGGATTAACCCATGTTTTAAACCTTTAATTGTTATGATGGTCACACCGATCATATAACTATCCCACACCCTTGCCATGCACTCATTTTTAGCGTAGGATACCCCTAGTAAACCCTCCGAGCCTATCCTTTTTCACGGTTCTCGTAATTTTCTGGTTAAGCCAGACTATTAATGAAGAGCATTGTCACCCTTTAACCAATTGTTACACCCAAATTGCCTTAGCCTACCTTGTATGTACTCACCTTTAGTACATTATTGTTTTAACCCAAGTTAATTATTGAGTATATGGTTGCTAAGTCCTTATCCTTGTAAATACTGTTTTGGGATGATTAGGATTCATGGTAGTATTTATCTTATGAAGAATTGGGGAAGAAGTAATACCCCCAATAGAGCTCAATAAACTCCATGTTACGTTGATCCGCCTCAATTCGAGTCATTAGTTAGATTGTAAATATCAAGTATGTAAAAGTTCAAGTGTAGGGATGTATCTATAAACCCCCATGATGTATTATATGTTTAAGCAATGGCACGGCAAAAGTGTACAAAAAAATGTGTATATAAAAAAAAGAGTGAAAAAAATGTACGGGCTGCCATTTGCTTATGTTATGTTTATAATAGAGTCAAGAAAAGAAAAATAAAGAGATGGATGTAGAGTTTTGTAAAGTTTGTATATCTTGTCTGAGTTATTGGCTTAGCAACACAACCAACGTGTATTCTTATAAATAATTAGCTAACCCTTCCACTCCAAATTCACCTAAAAGTCACTCCCCAAACGTATCTTATCCATTTTCGTTTCTGTTAATGTGATCTTACACCTACACTCCACAATCCTTTAAAAACACATGTTTGATAGTAATGAATAATGCTTATGCCTAGCGGTAAATGTTTGATCATTTACCAAGCCTATGGTATTTTATATGCTATGACAGGTAATGAGTGTTAATTTTTCGTTTCCCATAGTTGTTATAATTTATTATACACCCGAGTGAAAGAGAGAATCCCAAACACTTATGTGAGGTGCTAGTATATGCATCCGTGCTTTTAATTACGAGGTCTAGAAGGTTGTGTTGTAAAATGCTTTTAAAGAGTAGTTTAAATGACCCCAATATTGCTATTGCCTAGGTAGAAAAACCCATTTACTTGAGTACAAGCAAATCCCAAGTGTAGGGGTATTTGATGAGGTGTCATTTTATACACCATTTCAGGGTCATTTAACCCCTTAAATCATGCAAATATGCCCAAATTATGTGCTTAATCATTTGTTTTTAGGTTTTTAGTACTTGGATGGCATTTGGAGGGAATGCACGTGACTTGGGCTCATTTGGAAAAGAAACGGACTAGACTACGGACCTACACCAAATCTCTTGAAGGATTGTGCATACAGGTTGCGATCTATCTAGTGACGGCGTTAGGAAATTGATGATGGCGTCAGGAAGTAACCGACTCATATCAGACCTAGAAGATTATATCCTGAGAAGGCGTCGCGACCATAACTGGACGCCGTCGCGGCAATTTCCCTATATATATTAAGCCAAATTTAGGGTTTTAAGTGTGTAACTTTGTATAAATTTTGGGAGCCAAACCCTAAGTATTTTGTCAGCTTCTAGGCCGACTTTAGGGCCTCAAAACCCTATTGTAACTGACCTTGATCCATGTTTTAATCAAGTAAGATTATCAATCTTTAATCATTCAATATGTCTATGTGTTGTTTGATTGATTCATGTTCTTGCTTTCTATATAACATGTTAGGCTAAACCCTCCTTTATATTTGCTTATGATTGCATGAAAGTTGGATCGTAGATCCTTTTACTGTTGCTTCTTGTGATGAATGTGCGCGTTAGGTTTTAGAAAACTAGCCATAAGATATTAAATTGGCATAAAAGTCTAGGAAAACACGAGTGTGTAGAAAGGATACCATCAGTAAAAATCTTCATACTACCTTACCCCTAATATGGTTGATCCCTCTTAATATATTTCAATTGCATTTAATATACTCTTAGGGGCCTTGTAATAGTCTTCATACTACCTTACTTGTGCGTTGCCTTAACGGAATATTAAATAGACGACAAGTTCATGTAATTCGTTCATGACTTAGGAAATACTTACACAGATCATCACGAGTGTGACAAGGCAACTAGATTAGGAGAAGCAATCTAATAAGTAATGCATGATTAGGCAAACACATCATTTTATCATAAAGTTATCACCAATAGTTTAGATTATAATTAGTTTGTTAATTAGTTAAACAAACCAACCTCTCAAACCATTGATTTACCTGCTTTCTATAAAATATAAAAATACAAAAATAATCTCCTTTCAATCCCGTAGATCTCGGTTAAGCTCTGTTCGAGCCTTCCCAACCTATTCCCCTAGAGAACGATAACAACCCCCGAGTCTTGCCTATACTACACTGCAACGATTAGGTACACTGCCTAGGGAGTTGTAAAACTTCATGTAGAAGTCTTACGACTACCGCATCAGTAACCTTGGAATGATATGTTTGACATGTTAAACATATGTGGTGAATTAAGTTCGAGTACAATATGAAATATCATTGAGTGAAACTCAAATGATCTATATTACTTGGTGAGATTGAACACATGAATGGAAACCTTAAGTCCCACTAAAAGGATTCATTATGTACATTATATTTTGTATGGGTGATTTAACAACATTGGGATCTAATTGAAAGATATTAGAAGGAACATTCTTATTAATGTTTAAATTAGGAATTCATTCCTAGAATTAATAATGAAGATACTATGGATATACATTGTGGTAATCATAGTAAGATCATTATGATCAACAAACCTTGGGTTTGTATGATATCCAAACATTATTAAAGAAGTGTTCAGAATTTACGATTGTTTAGCAAAGTGTTGTTTGTATACACTAGTGCTGGTTTTAATTGAGATGATACTTAATATTTGTAGAAGCAAGTTTTCATCTTATATGATAACATTGTTGGCTACACATGCTTGGTATAAAAGCATAGTTGCATAATACTATATTTAAAGAATTAGAATGCTTTATAGTTTGGAAAACTGTTAAGATGACTATTTCTATTAGGATGTTTTGTGTATGTCATACATCTTATGGAAAGTTATGTGACTAGACTCATATAAGTTATACTTATAAGTGAGTGCACACTTACAAAATAACAAACATCATAATTATTCAAATTACTTCACTATTTGTGAATTTTTTAAATAAGTATTCTCAAAGTCCCACAAGATTATGACCTAGTTGTTATGTTCATGGAACTTATGCCTTACCACTAATTGTGATTATTGTGAATAAGACATTAGTACTTAACTAGGATCATCATGCACTGATCTTATTTGGTATTTGGATAATGAAACTGTAAGCAGTCGTATTAAATAATGAATTGACATACATGGTATAATCATTTTCATTTATACTACTGTGTTCTATATTTGCATGTTTAAATCCTTGAATAAATTTATTTATTCTAAACTATGTCCATTGTCAGTTCACAATATGGGAATATTGTCGAGATAAGACAAATGTGAGTGCTTGGTTGTATTCTGGAGAATATGTAAAGATGATTCTGCCAACTCTACATGTTATTCAATAAGGTTGAATATTAGATACCCCATATGTGTTAATCACTTTATGGATCGGCATCATTGGGTGCATTACACACATGGTGAAAGTTATGTTTATCCTTAGACTTGAGATGTAAGCAGGTTTTGCATGTATGGATAGCATTTCTTGATTATAAGCCTACTACTACTAGTCTGTCAAAAGGTAGTTATAAGGGCTATTTTCAGAAGTGTTTAGAAGTACATGACGGACACTTGTAGTCAAAATAGAATTTGTTCCTCTACATGTTTGGGAGTTAGATACTTACTGGGGCCCTCGTTGGGTTGATCAGATGTTTGCGTGGCCGCACCCAAAGTGTAGTTAAGATGATTCTTTTTACGTTTGGTAATCATGATCAATACAGATGTGAGAAACAAAATCGTTAAACTATGGAATGACTATTGATCCATATCCATATTTAACATGTATCTGAAACAAAAGGATAGGACTAACTGAAACCATTAAAGGCTGAGTTGTTTATTGAAACTATATACTGTAATTAGGTATTTCTGAGAGCATTGATGATGTTGCTAGACTATTTGTCTATGTTAGTATGTTATATTCTATGACCATGACATTCACAAGTGGGAGCTGTTGGTTTTGTGCTCATGTCATACGCATATTTATACGGCTAGGAATGCGTTAGCCTACGGGGTCACACACGTATACACATAGATATCACTCTAGTGGTATATATATAATAATATAAGCGTATATTTATTATATATGTATTAATACTCAATTAATGTATATAATAATATAAGTGTATATTTTTTATGTATATTAATATTCCACGATAGGGAATACTATATCCTGGTCCGTTTAATTAGTTCGTTCGAATAATTAACTTAAGGCTTTTTAATTATATGAGTAATTAAAATGTAATTAACATAAATCATAGAAAAGTCAAAAAAGTCAAACACAAGTGGTGTAAGGAGATTTCGACCGGTCCTAGAGGATCCAAAGGATTTGGTTTGGGCTTGTGAGCTTTCTTTTCTCCCAAGTTATGTTGGTAAACCGTAAATCTCAATATCTAATATTAAGGAGGATCCCCTAGCTTATTATATTCTATCTTCTCTACTCTATCTCCTAATAGGTTCGCCTACCAATAATCCCTTGGGGATAAATTGTTTGAGTTCGATTACTTGATGTATTCTTGATCGTTGGTTCGTGGAACTAACATTCGGGTGGTATTGGTTGACGTGTAGTGTATGATGCGCGTAGAGGTTACTTACTTTAGTAACTCGAAGGGTTTTGGTTTTGCATGTATTACACACATGCGTGTACTCAAAGAAATCTCCGTTCTTTATGTAGCTTGGTTGCTATTCGATATGTTTTCTATTTATGTTTTATGTTCATTATAAGTGCTATATGAGTTTTATTTCGATGCATAGCTCGTTTAATATTCACGCAATATTAGGTTATTTAGATAACGATTTCCAACACAAATACCCTTAAAACGACCCAGTTTCCACTTTAAAACCGCTGTTTGGAATCATCCCAAAACACCGCATAAGAAATCTTAAAATGAATACTTATCACCTTGACGAAAGATATGACTCTTTAATTTTAGAAACTTTAGGTTTCTTGACGGCTATCGAGTTTTCATCAATGTTATGTTTTCCATCATTATGAACCTGCTGTTGATTCCAAACATAAGTAAAAGTCTGATTTTCCTAAAAACCAAGCTCGGTGCAACGCACGGGTACAAACATATAAGTTTTAGAGGGTAAGATAATCAGATTTGTACATATAATTTTGCAACCACAGTTTTAGCTAATCGTTATAAGTATATAATATCCAGACTTTGTATAAGGTTGGGTAAGGGGCCAAAACAGGTTAGATTGCCATTTTATTAGATCAATTTTCTACGTTACAAATAATCAAGGTATATAATATGACTGCGAAAACTATGAAATAACAATAGTAATCAAAGTTATATACTAAAATAGATATGATGTTTTATGCATTTGAATTTATTCCAGATGACTTCCAATTCATTGACTTTAGTCCGGTTTAACTATAATGTTTTACGGCTAGGGGAATGACCTGTGATTTTTAACCTCCACAACGGCCCCTGGATATTTAAGCTGAATTCCTCAAGATTTTCACGTACCATCTTTTCCGTATCAGCAACTATGTGGAAAGCATTATTGCCTTCATCATCCTTAAGAAGAAAAACAAACACCATCGTTAGAAACATTTATCAATTATAAAAGCTCAAGCTTTCTTTAACAATAATGCTATATTTTTCTATAACTAAAAAGTGAGCCTATGAGTACATTTGTTAAGAATTTCACCCGTCCCTTCGCATATCCATTAGAGGCCCGAGACCTTAATATTAGCAAAACTAAACTAAAAGACATAATATACTTGGCCATGGATTAACTATGAGTATGAGACACACCTCACATCAGCATCTAACATCTCTTCAAGAACATCCATTGCTCCTTTCTTTCAAGCTTTCCCGTAAGCACTAATAAGTAGGGCATAGCTCACAACACCAGGTTTGACCTTAGCCCTTTGCATCTACATGATAAATCAGGATTATAAAAGATGTACTTCTATAGATATAAACTATTGATTTCGTGTTCTATAATGAAGTGGCCAAATGTGATGAACAACAACTAAGCAATCCCTTTTTCTTAGACAAAGATGACTAGGCAACTCTCTTGTCTTTTGAGAATACAAAGTTAAAATATCATCAAACATGTTGTGGCACACAATTACCTGATTTTTTTAGGTTTAGAGTCGTTCTAGTTTCCCACATACTATGCCTGCAAAAAAAATACAATTGGAAAAAAAATCGATTCATGAACAAATTAAGCAGCTCATATTTGATCAATTCTATAACAAAAATCAAATAAAAAAATACATGATAAATCAAATCGTAACAAAATTAAGGAGAAGATTAAGAACCTGATTAGAAAACCATACTTAATCGTTTAGGATTGATGAATCTGGTTGAATCTTTGAATAAACTCGAATCAATTTTGTATATAAATCTGTTTTGAAGAATGAAGAACCCTAATTTGTTTTGGTGAAACCCGCATTATTTTGTATAGGGCTAATGACTTAAAAAGTCATCTAACTTGACATATTTTGTCTTTGTGTGTAGTCATCTTATTTTTTTTCCCAATATGTCATCAAACTTTCAAAAGTCGATCATTATGTGTATTTTGTGACCATTTACCCTTATTTTTCCCAAATTTTGAAGGGTAAAATGGTCATTTTACATGTCAGAATGGTCACAAAATACACACAATGATCGACTTTTGAAAGTTTGATGATATATTGGGAAAAAAAGATGACTATACACAAAAACAAAAAATGTCAAGTTATATGACTTTTTAAGTTATTAGCCCTTTTGTATATCACAATTGCCCAGTAATATCTTGCAATAAATTATAAAGGCTTTTGATTTTCTTGTAAAAGAAAACTATAAAGGCTCATACTGTACACTTTTCAAAGCTTGACTTACACAACTTGAAGCCTGCACAATAAATTTTTGTATTAAATCTTTAAGTATATAAAATATACGATAAGTGATTGGAAATTTAACTTTGACTAATATAAAAGTATTTGTTTTTACAAAGGTATTTGAATGTGTTATTGTTAATGTTTATAATTAATTAATAACTTCATATATCACCCTACTTTTGTAAATAACTTCATGTATCACTTTACTTTTTTGATTAATTTCATATATACTCAAAGTACAACCATTGAATGCATAATATAAAATAAATTTTATTAGTGTGGAAATTTTTCACGCGCTACAAAATATGACATGACACCGACACAATAATAAACGGGTTATGGTTGTAATAATATAAAAGTCGAAGATTCCTTATATAAATAATCTTTATGTAGGAGCTTAAAACATATACACAAGCGGGTTTGGGACTGCGTTTACAAATACCGAACAGAATTTGTAACCTAACTGGATATCATAACCGAACCAAACCGAATTAGATATTTGATTTTTCGGTTTAGATATAGTTTTGGCATAATGTAAACCGAACAGAACCAAAAGCCGAATTCACACAAATATAAATATTTTTTATATATTTATATAAAAAAAATCATTAAAAAATTTCTAGTATAAATTAAAACACTTTTTAAGTTTGAAATTTTTCTTTCTGCTAAATATTTATATAATTAGTTTTAAAAAATATATATAAATGCTCTAATTGTGTCGACCCGAAAACCAAATCAAATTTAAATTCGGTTTTCAGTTGAGTTAAAGCCAATTTAAATTCAGTTCACTTTCGATTTTATCAAAAGACAATTTAACCAAAGCGAACTAACCAAACAACCCGATAGAGGTGGCAAAATAGGTGGGTCAGGTTGGGTTGGGTCATGGGTCTAGATTGGTTTGGGTCTAGATAGGTTTTCTAGAAACATGAGTCTAGATGGGTTTGAGTCTAGATGGGTCGGGTCTAGATGGGTTGGGTCAAGGTCTGGATGAGTTTTGGTAACTTAAAAAAAAATTTAGAAGGCAACGATGCTCAATATAGTAACCAAAGTGATTTACTGTCCATTTTTATACGTTTTCGTACGTTTTATACGTTTTGACCGATTTCGACCGATTTCGACCGTTTTTGATCGCTTTTGATCGTTTTTCACCGTTTTTGATCGTTTTCGACCGTTTCCACCGTTTTCTACCGATTCGATCGATTTCGACCGTTTTCGCCCGATTTCGCCCGTTTTCGACTGATTTCGACCGTTTTTGATCGATTCTGGCCATTTTCAACTGATTTCGACCGATTTTGACCGATTTATACCGATTTTGACAGTTTTCGACCGTTGTCGACCGTTTTTGAACCTTTTCGTCCGTTTTTGACAGTTTTCGTTCGTTTATGCACGTTTTCTTACGTTGTCAAGCTTATTTGATAGTTTTGAACGGTTTTGAACGTTTTCGTTTAATTTTAAATGTTATTAAACGATTTTTTACGTTTTCGTCTATTTTTGAACGATTTTGTTAGTTTACATACGTCCTTCTCCGTTTTCCTCCGTTTTTCTTCGTTTTCCTATGTTTCGTTCGTTTTTGTACATTTTGTACAATTTTATACGTCTTCGTACGCTTTTATACATTTTTATAAAAAGTACTAAAACGTATAAAACATTTGAAGACGTTCAAAAACGTATTTAAGCGTGCAAAAACGTACGAAACGAACGAAAACGGACAAAAACTTA
>BQNB010104270.1:4100-23855 GCA_026074375.1 Tanacetum coccineum | reverse complement strand
AGGTTCTCCCCTAGACCTTTAGGAATAAAAGCATTCATCCTTAATGCTTAAGTATACCAGTACTATATTAGATTCTAGAACTTCTTTTAGTGATGCATCCCAAGACTACTAGTAAGATCACATTCGTGTGATTAGGATTTACTAAGTGATAAGAGGCATTAGGATAAACTTTGTTTTTAGCATGCGTTTTTTATAGTATGGTGATCTCATTGATCATATAACTACCCCACACCGTTGCTATGCACTCATTTTTAGTGCAAGATACCCCTAATATACCTCACTGAGTCTATCTTTTTCGCGATTCTCGTGATTTTTCGGTAGATTCCGGATTATTATTGAAGAGCGATCTTTATACCCCACTTAAATGTTACACCAAAATCGCCTTAGCCCACTCCCCCTCCTTGTATGTACTTATTTTTAGTAAATTTTTGTGATCACATATGTTTAACCCTAGTTAATTGTTTTCTTAATTACATTGTTGCTAAGTCGAGTCATTTGGTAGTGTATATAGTTTTGGGACAATTAGGATTCCATGGTAGTTTTATTTTATGGAGAAATGGGGAAGAAGTCAGTTTATTACCCCCATATGTGTAAATGTACTTCATGTTTATTGATCCTCTTAATTTAGGTCATTAGTTAGTTTATATTGAGTTATGTAAAAACTCAAGTGTAGGGATGAAATTATAAATCCCGAGTCATATATATTATTTATTTCATTTTAGCATATTAATCTTGGCAGGGTAAAAATGTTAGAATATACGGACTGTTATCTTGCTTTTGTTTAAGCCAAGAAAATGTCGAGAAAACAAAAAGAACGAATTTATACGAGTTTTAGATGTTTTGTCGAGTCTTTGCTTAGCAACGCCTTGTATATACGTGTAATTTTATAGATAATTAACTTGCCACCAGTAAAATATCCCCCGTTATCCCTTGTGTTTTCCATACCCTTCTCCTATCATTGCAACCCTTTTTAAAGACCTCTTTGATAGTGAATTCTAGGTGCTTACGCTAAAGTGGTAGAGGTTTGATCCTTTACGAAGCTTATGGTAATCTATATGATATAACAAGTAGTGGGTGTACATTTTCCCATTTCGTATCATGTAATATATATTTTATACACCCAAGAAATGAGAGAATCCAAATGCTTATGTGAGGTGCTAGTGTATTTGTTCATGCTCTTAAAACGGGTAAAAGTGTATTGTCAAACTAGTTTTGCTGTAAATTAGTTTTATTTATTAAGTTAAATGCCCCTGACTTTAATATTTACTATGTAAAAAAGCTCAATTGCCGAGGACAAGCAAATCCCAAGTGTAGGGATATTTGATGAGGTGTAATTTCATACACTTTTTCGAGGTCATTTAACCCTTAAAATCATGCAAATATGCTCGTTTATTGCACTAAATCCTTTCTTTTAGTGTTTTAGGTACTTGGGAAGCATTTTGGTGGAATACACGCGACGTGGGCTCGATTTGGAGAAGAATTGGAGGCAAAAGTCACATTTCACCTTCTTGACCACCTTCGTGACGCCTTCACCAAAAGTTCCCTAAAAGTGCTAAAAATAAATCAATTCTGACGGCTCAGAAAATCCTGACGGCATCAAGATTTCAAAGGGACGTTGTCAGGATATTTTGTGACTCTATCAAGATGAGGCGGTGGAAGACACCCTAAATCAAGATCGATGAGGTGACGACTTCAAGGCCATAAGCTGACGCCATCATCACCAAAATCCTATATATATATTCTTGCATTATTTTTATATTTTCGTGTGGAATTTTGGAGAGTCTTTTGGAGCTAGCACTTAGATGAATTTTAGGCTTTTTATGCCCTTGGTACTTCATAAACTCACATGTATCATTAAGTTAGGTTTTAATATCATTAATCATTCAATTATGATATATTTTAATTGTTTGGTTATGTGTTCTTCTTTGCTTATGATTAACATGTTAGGCTAAATCAATTAGTGTTTGCTTAGGAGTGCATAAAACCTAGTTATAATACTTTTCTATTGTTTCATGCTAGTGGTGTGCACGTTAGGTAGTAGAAAATTAGTTACAAACCTTAAAGTAGCCAAACGTCTATTAAAACGTGACTATTTAACAAACCCTACATCTTAGGTAGTTAATTTATGCGAGTATTTATTGCGTGTGGTTTATGATTGGGTAGGCAGACATCGGATAGGCGCCACTTACTTAGGTGATCACATAGGCGCGGGACAAACCATCATGCAATTGAATTAGGTAATACTTCACATTACACTAGCAAGGGAGTGAAAACACGATAGATTATGTGGAGTAATGATGTGTTACGAAAGCTTTAAATTTATAAGACTAGTTTTAACCAATTTTTCAAACAAACACACGGGTAAAGTATAAACCCTCGTTGGTAGCATAGATTTAGGGTAAGACCAGGTCGTTCCACGGGATTGGTGTATCTCAGAAAGTCAATTAGTTTTGCAAAGAAGTTATCTTTAAACTTGTCACTTAACTCAAATATAAATTGTAAAGTGTATTTCAAGATTTTAAAAGCATTGTTTATTTAGGAAATAAGAGCAGAGACGGATAACTCAATTAATAATTAATACATGAATTAGAGCATAATCGGAAAAATGAACGGTTAGTTTATTTAAATGATTAACTATTTAACATAATAAAGAATCCTTTCGGCCTTTAATCGTTATTATGAAAAATGCTTTAAGATTGATTCATGTTTGGAAATAATAAAGATGAACTTGCTCAACCAAGTTCTTTAGACATGAAGATGAGCGTTAAACATTTTTATGCGTGGGTTGATCATCATTTTATTATCTAATTCTCACAAAGCGAATACCAAATCATTCATAGACAAATAACTCGAAATCAAACATAAAGATGGAGCCTTTCGACCTATATCCAACTTTAATGAAAGATCAAATGATTATCAAGGATCCAAGCATTCAAATATCATGTGTAAGTTTAATATTTACCAAAATCATTAGTTATTATCAAGTTATCCCCCGACTCTCATGAATCCAAAATAAACATAATTCAACTACTCCATATTGATTGAAATAAAACACATAACATTCATGATAAACTCAGAAAAGATCATAATTTAGGAGGGAAACGAGCTTATACCAACTCCAAGAGCAAATACTTGATGATTTCACACGAATTTCCAAAGAACACTTTATTATATTCAAAGTAAACCCAGAAACTATGAATAATTATGTCACAATAGCTTATAGCTTTGAAATAAACCTCACTACTACTCCCTTGGATGGATTACAACCCATAAATTGGATGAACTACAGGCAAGCTCACTCCAAATCCTAAAAATACTTCTAAACTCCTTCTTGAGATAATTCTTTGATTGAATAATGATTGTGTGTGTTAGAGTGATGAAAAACCCTGAGATTAGGGTCCTATTTATAGCCTTAGGAAAGCCTCAGGTCGTGGGTTATGGGGGAAGTGAATAGTCTCTTCTTCAATGCATGCCATAATGATTTTGAGTTACTCCAATGCTAAGTGCGCCGTACTTCCTAAAAAGTGCGTCGTACTTGACTGTAATATTAATTTCTCATTCCCCGTTCATAAGTACGCCGCACTTCCTAAGAAGTGCGTCGCACTTGGCGTTTTTTCATTTAATTCTTCTTTCCTTCTCTTCTAGATCCTTCTTTTAACACTCGTTAGTGCTTTTAACGAACCTCTTTAGCATTTTTAGTCCTTTTTGCGATCTTTGGTCCTGAAACAACTTTTATACAAATAAGTAACTAAACATACAATATTTAATATATTTACATAGATAATTTGTATATTTATGAGGGATATTTTATGTATATTTGGAGCGTTATCATATCCCCCATACTTATCTATTGCTTTCCATTAAGTAATCAAAGCGAAAGTACTTCGTTTTTATTTGTGGAAGAATAAAGAAGTTCATGATCTCAAGCCAAGATAACGCTACAAAGCAACTCACAAATTTTTAGACACACTCGCTCAATTTGTGAAGTAAATGGTATTTGTAAATCACTCAAACGCATCAGTCATGAATTGTTCAAATTACCATAGGCTTGAACAAGAAACTAAACTGCACTGACGTGGCGTAAGCACCAGACACATTTATCAAAAGAAAAAGGTTTTTATTAAAATGATATGGGAATTTGGGTTTATATATTTTTGGAATTTTTGTATTTTTATGTCAAAAAGGCTATAAATAAGTTATAATCAACAATATCCGTAAGTGTTCTAACTTTTCTTCACTTTTTGGCTTATTTTTGCCTTATTACTTTTACACTTTTTTTCTCTTGGGGATACTTTCTTTCCCCCATACTTATGATAAGCATGCTACTTCAAACTAACTTAGAAGTTTACAACCTTCGCATTTCATTATAATATCGATACCAGTGTTAACGTGCAACAATACATACGGATAATGCGTCAAATAATTTAATCATTAACTTTTGACATGGGTTAGGCTAAGGTTTTATGTTGGAATATTTCTCTCTTTTTTTTTCTTTTTTTTGGTACGTAGACTTGATGGTAAGTTTGATCGGGGTTCTTTATCAAAATATGTTTATATCATGCGAACGTGATCTTACTGCGGTCTTGTAAAGATTTCAGGTACAAGTTCTAGAATTAACAAATCACCGGCACACTCATACAATTTAAACCGATACCAATGCTCTAAAAAAAGCGACAAAACTACAAATACACATCCGTAACGACGGATGAGACACTTGTAATTGCCTACTCCTTAACTTGAGAAAGCTAAAGGTAAAAATTATTTCCAAATGATCTAATAGTTGAACCTTACATTTTTGGATGATGGGTACAAATATGCTTGTAAAGTTATCAATCCAGAGTCAAATTTGCTTATAGGTGATCAATTAAACGTTCCTTCTTCCAATTTTTTTACTATATTATATATTTTTTTGAAACATTTCTACTTTACTTTTTCAGTTTATCTCCCCCCCAATACTTAATATGAGCATTGTCCCTAATGCGAGAAATATTATAAGGAAAAGATAAATTGGAAATGTAAACAGGATGTAACTTCCCTTATATAGTCTTTCAACGAATTCCGCAAAACTTGTACGAAGCTCACTAGTAGCCTCCAAACACGAATTCGTACATCTTTCCGCTTCTTCTTTTTCTCCCGTGTTAACAATAAACAGTGCAATACAAATTAGAAAAAAAAAAAACAAGTATAGTAGAAAGAATGTGGTAAAAAAAACAATAGAAAGACAAAAAAAGAAAGATATTACAATACAAATTGTACACAAATAATAATAATACTACTTAATATTAATACTAATGATAGTAAGGAAAATATTGTTTTAATGCCAACAAAGGCATATTACACACCATAATAATAATAATGTTTTTCTGATAATTGTTTTAAAATCATGACCCACATACGGTCAATAAAACTTGCTTGTGTCATCTCCACACCTCTCCTAATCTCTTGCTGCTCCTTGTTATATCTAGGTGGTGCATAGGCTCCCTGCAGTAGAACTCCATCATGCCCAACCATGTACTTAAAAACTCTAGCATACTTGTCAAACTGATATGACTACATATGGGCCATCCTCTCTATCACTCCTTGACGAATCTCCATGTTACCCATCCGATCATATAATCCTGTATAGATGGACACGGGTGTCTAGGCATAGCAATTTGTGGTACTCCAAGTGTTGGGTCCTCATCAATTAATTTCCCCTCACAGTCGATCAACTCTTTAAGGTTGGTAGCATCCAAAGCTCAACAGTAAGTCAGGGCACTCAACCCATCTAGCACCTCATCAGTCAACAAACCCATCTTCTTTGTTATCTTTATGATAATCTGGCCACAGCAAATCATACTATCTTTTTGGCTTCCGACTCCCTTTCTCTTACTCTCACCTCATTCAGTTCACATAACAATTTATTTTTTCATTCAAAACAACTCATATAACAGATGCTCATTTCTTTTCACGTATCATAACCCGTAGATCTTTGGACATACCCATAGGTTATCATCTTTGCAACACCCTCAAAACAAGACGTCCTAATGGTAGCACAACGACTTCTAAATCAACTGTAGGTTCGTACCTCACTACTAATGCTATCCAATAATCCTCCATTGAAATTTTCATCACTGTCACACGCAATCCTTGGATAATAACCCTCAAATCGTCCCTCATTTAATCTCAGCACAAATGGTACCAAAACTCAAACGTCAAGCGCAAATTCCCAAGGTGGTGGACCTCGACTCTAAGATGTTTAACTTAGTCACCGTTCTTGCATATAAACATCATCATCCGTCATTACCTCATCAAAATCATAAGTGGAGTAAAATTCGTAACATAATTCGGTATAGATTGGTTCATTTATGTCAAACAAGCATCTCCAAGCTTTAGAACTAAATATTTCCTCTTGTCTTCCCATCTCATATACCTTGATTTCAAGCATTTCTGCAATCTCCTCAGCACAACCCATAGTATTTAACAAACCCCAATCGACAATACATGGTGAGTAAATTTGTTTTGGAAGTAAACAAGGAAGGTTGGTGTTGTAATCAGTTTAAGCAGCTGCTTTACTCATGATCCCAAAAGTAGAAATTCATAGGTATAGCCACAATAGAGCATTGGCTTCTCCCTCCACATTTCATGTTGATCAGGACATTTGTGGTTTTGAGAAGAACTAAACTGGCTTCGTCATATCTTTTGTTCCAAACTGTCTGCACATCAAAAACAACTCACAAGAAAGTATATAATGATGTCAGATAAGAATTACAATTAACGGGCAAGCCTAGATGTGAGTTCTGAATGCTCTTATTGATTAACCAAGCGAAAAGTATCGAAAATGCGTAAATATCTATTACAATACTTTTCTATCGAGAAACTAAGAGTAATAAGCAAAAACTATCAGAAAAATGATCCGAGAATACAAAAATCACTTCCGAGAATGCTGAAATACTTCCGAGAATGGTAGAATAGTACTAAAAATGAAAACTCCACAAAACTACGTCACGTCAAATCCAGTAGAATACTCGATTACGTCCAAAAACTCAAAATAACTGCCAAATCACAACTCGAAAGCTCAAGAATCTCAACCGAATCCACCAAATATCATCTTGAGGTTCTCGGATGTGTATTAGCTCACAAATCGAATCACTCTAATCCTCTAATGGCGTATGATACCACTTGTTAGGTCTTGTTTATCTTGAATCATACATAATCAACCATGAAAGCTTGGAGAGAATAGTAGAGGATGGCAAGTATTCAAATTTCAAATGTTATAAAATGGAGGGAAAAAGGAAAAGTTTATTACAAGGCATCACCTTCTAATGATGATTAGAAGGGGTATTTATAGGAGAAGGAAGGAGGCTTCCCTTCCTTTATTTTTCACTTCTAGTCCCTATTCTTTGGCACTTATGCTATTTCTTACTTTTAGCATAATATACCTTATTACAAACTATTTTTATTCTAAACAAAATAAAGACTAATGACTAAATATATTAAACCACATAATCGACACTTTTTATGAACCTAACAGAAAAAAATGCTAAGTAGTTAGTGCTGCTAGTATAAAGTTAGTACTGCTAGTTCACAGTTACTACTCATTGGATGAAACCAAGATTGACAAGACTCTTCGTTTTGTTGAGGAGCTTGTAGAGATTATGGACCGTAAGGTTAGGAGTTTGAAGCGTAGTAAGATATCGCTTGTTAAAGTTCGTTGGAATTCAAAGCGTGGTCCCGAGTTTACTTAGAAGGCGCGATAGACCTTATCGAAGTCTAAGTATCCTCAATTATTTGTTGATCGTGTTGTTGAACCGGCTAGTTAAATCTCAAGACGAGATTTTCTTAAGGAGGGGATACTGTGACACCCGTGATTTGATCAGGTTAGTCATACCTTTTAGTGTTGACTAAGTGTTAATATGTGCTATATTTGTGATCTATGTGACCTTATCTGTGTGCATGTTTATCATTCTGAGGTGCGTGTCTCATCATCATTTTAAGAATGGGTTTGAGATATTGAGGGTTATTTCCATTTTGTTCATGTGTAGTGACAATGGAAATGAGTGACGTGTTTGCATGCATTGCTACGTCAATATGTGGATAATTATATGTTGGATTATTTTGGAAAGTATGTTATAATGGAAGTGAATTAGGTTCGTGAAATATGAGAGTTGTAAGTAACTTCTAAATATAGAAAGTATTTTGGTGAAATGAAAAGTTATAAATAGAAAGTTAGTATTTAGGTTTTCATGCAAAAGGTTTACCAAATTTGCAAAGGTTTTTGTAGAAAATTAAGGTAAAGTAGGAAATGATATAATTATTAAATAAATAAAAATAATAATAAAAATATATTTATTAGGGGGGGCCATCGGTTTTAAGGGAAAAAGAGAAAAAAAATGTATTTTTTATCTAATCCTAAGTATAATTAGATTAGGATTCTATTTATTAAATTTAATATAAAACCCTAGCTCAATTATTTCTCCCCCTTCTCCTTTGTGCCGTACAAAATCCCCCCTAAGAACAAGGAAGATAAAAATTTTGATCCAAGAATTTTTCAAGAATTGTGCTGTTAGGAGCAAGAAGGTAAGTTAGGTAATGATCTAATCTTGTTATCCTTTTCAAATCATGTAACAATTATCATGGTGGATCATTAGGGTTTTAAAACTTCTATAATTAATGATGTCATGATCATGCTAGTGCGTTTAGGGTTTGATTAGGATCATATTGGTGCAAACGGTTAGGATTAAAACATGTTAATTTGCGATTTAGGGTTTGATAGATTTTTGGGTCGTGTTCAACGAATGATATCTTGATGATAGAAACGAGTTAAGAGGTGAATCTTGTGCCTAAATTGTAGATTAGAGAGTCTGGTTTTCAAAAAGTCCGACCTCGAACGATTTTGAGTTTGGGAAATTAGTCAAATGGTCGTTGCAAGAAAAGTTGTCAAAACAGTAAATACAGTCAGATTTAGAGAGGTAAAACCCCCTACTTAAAATTTGAATTAAGGTTAGCCAAAACACAGAAGTTAATTTCTATATGTCTATTAAATTTACTCAAAGTTTTAGCTTCTGATTAGTTGTCTAAGTATGGTTAGTAAGGTCAAACATTTTAGTGCGTGTTCAGATATGAATTTAAGTAATTTAAAAGTTGGAATTTATTTGGGGCATTTAAGTAGGGGAATAAATTTTTAGAAAAATAAGGTAGATAGTAAACTCATGGAAGTTTATGGATGATTTTATTGGGAATTTATAAGGGTCAGTAGGTATGGTTTGGAAAATTGGAAAGTGTCACTAAAGTTTTATGTTTTCGGGTAAAATGTAGTTAAGTAGACTTATGAGTAAATGAGAGGGTTAAGATTAGGCATGGTGTCGGGGTGACCCATGGAGGTATGTACACCCCTTAGACATCCATCATATGATTGTTACATGGACTTAAGCATTTGGCTTAGTCGTGTGTAACACGTTTATATTGTATTGTGTAGTTTTGTGCTAGGAAATTTAGGAAGCTGCATTGAGCGTCAGGTGAGTTTCATAGTCCTTCTTTTTACATTGTTTTATAATTGGGATGGAAATAATGCAAATGGTTTTGAAATGTTTTAATTGCTGTGATTATGTGTTTTAATTGAGTGTGGACATCTTATGACTATTATATGACCTTGTGTCATCTCGTGGTGTGGAATTATTGATGTACTGTGTTTGGCATGCCAAGGTTTGTGATTTACTTGCATGTACTGTGTTTGCCATGTCAAGGATTGTAATTTACTTGCATGTACTGTGTTTGGCATATCAAGTGTTGTTGATTTGGATCGAATGAGTATGCCTACTCAGTGTGTGATTGGATCGGAGCGGTACGCCTACCCAGTATATGATTTTGTTGATTTGATATGATGATTGGATTTCATGTTATCATAAGTTCTTGATAGTTCATATTTGTCCTACCTTGCTTTTAATAATCACAGTAATTTATTGAAAGTTTGAATTGTGTGTCGTAAACCTATGACTCTCACCAACCTTTGTGTTGATGTTTTTTAGCATCATTTTCAGGTGAGCATCATGAGGATCTTAAGAATAAGAGGAGTGGCTAGAGAGACCATAGGTTGCTTGCAGAGTTTAAATCTCCTAGTTTATTTCTTGCATGAATAAATATTGAATGTTGTTGATTTGAATTGCTTAGGTTTATTTTGGATGTTTTGCATGTCTTGGTATTGACGTGAACCCCATTTGCTTCAATACAAGACGCCAGTTATCTTTTATGTTTGTTTGGGTATTTTCATGACATCTCGTGTTTATACCTTGGTTTCTTTTATGCATTGTAGTTCTCTATATAGACACCATTGTGTTGTGATGATATCCATTCTCGTTACGCCTCGCGTTTCCGCCTTGGCGGGGTGTGACAATAGCAATGGTATTCATGTAGGCCCAAGTAAGATTGAAGCAGTAAAGAATTGAAAAGCTCCGAAGACACCGTCAGAGATCCGGTAATTTCTGGGATTGATAGGTTACTATTGACATTTTATCGCTAATTTTTCCAAGGTTGCTAAATCATCACTGACACTAACGAAGAAGAATCACATGTATGAGTGGGGCGTGGAACAAGAGTGAAGCTTTCTAGACTTGATGGACAAATGATATGTAACGCACAAATATTGTCAATTGCCTGATTGTAGCGTAGATTTTGTAGTTTACTGTGTTGCGTACGGAAATCACATGAGTGGGTTGGTGTGCTCATGCAAAGAGGCAAGGTGATTGCGTATGCATCATGGCAATTAAAGATTCACGAGAAGAACTATACCACGCATGATTTAGAGTTGGGTGCAGTAGTCTTTGCTCTTAAGATTTGGAGACATTACTTGTACGGGACGAAAAGTGTTATCTATACGGATCATAAGAGTCTTCAGCATATATTCAACCAGAAGGAGTTAAATATGCGCCAAAGAAGATGGATTGAGTTGTTTAGTGATTATGATTGTGAGATTCGCTACCATTCAGGTAAGGCGAATGTAGTAGCTGACGCGTTAAGAAGGAAAGAGTGAAACAGAAGCGAGTGTGAGCAATGTCTATGACGATTCAGTCTAGCATTAAGGAAAAGTTGTTGATTGCTCCGAATGAGGTGACCAAGGAAGAGAACACGCCAGCAGAAATGCGGCGTAGCTTAAATCATCAAATGGAGAAAAAGGGAGATAGAGGTTTATACTTTATGGATAGAATATGGGTTCCTTTGATTGGTGATGTAAGGACTATGATTATGGATGAGGCACATGCTACAAGATATTCTATTCATCCGGGAGCGGATAAGATGTATTATGATTTGAGAGACATGTATTGGTGGCCAGGTATGAAGAAGGATATAGCTACATATGTTAGTAAGTGTTTGACTTGCTCAAAAGTAAAGGCTGAACATCAGAGACCGTCGGGTTTGCTACAACAGCCAATGATACTTAAGTGGAAATGAGACAAAAACACTATGGATTTTATCACTAAGTTTCCAAGGTCGAGTGGTGGGTACGATACGATTTGGGTAATAGTCGATAGATTGACCAAGTCAGCTCATTTTCTGGCAACACGAGAAGACTATAGTATGGAGAAATTATCAAGACTCTACATCGATGAGATAGTAGCAAGGCATGGAGTGCATGTGTCGATTATTTCTGATCGGGATGGACGATTTATGTTGCGATTCTGACAAACATTATAGAGAGTTAGGAATGCGATTGGATATGAGTACGGATTATCATCCTCAAACAGATGGACAAAGTGAGCGTACTATTCAGAGTTTGGAGGATATGTTGAGAGCGTGCATGATCGATTTTGGTGGCAGTTGGGATACTCATCTACCTTTAGCTGAGCTTTCCTATAATAATAGTTATCATTCGAGTATTCAGTGTGCTCCATTTGAAGCGTTGTATTGAAAGAAGTGTAGGTCACCTGTCCTTTGGGCTGAAGTCAGAGAGAATCAATTGATTGGTCTGGAAATGGTGCAGGAAACTACCGATAAAGTGGTGTTAATTAAGGAGAGACTCAAAGCAGCCAACGATCGTCAAAAGAGCTATGCTGATAATAGGCGAAAGCCTTTAGAGTTTGAAGTGGGGAATCGAGTGTTACTAAAAGTGTCGCATTGGAAGGGCGCGGTACGGTTTGGGAAGAAAGGTAAATTAGCTCCGAGATATGTAGGACGTTTGAGATTCTTGAAAGAATAGGTCCGGTAGCTTATCGGTTGAGATTGCCCTAGGAGTTGAGTAGTATACACGATACATTTAATGTATCGAATCTGAAGAAGTGTTTGGCGGATGCAAATTTGCATGTACCATTTGAAGAAATTAGGGTCAAAAAGACTTTGTTTTGCTGAAGAACCTGTAGAGATTATGGATCGTGAAGTCAAAAAGTTGAAACGTAGTAGGATCCCAATCGTCAAGGTTCGTTAGAATTCTAAGCGTGGACCTGAGTTTACTTGAGAACGTGAGGATTTTATGAAGGCTATGTATTCGAATTTGTTTGCTGATCGGTGTCGTCGAAAGTGCTAGTTAAATTTTGGGACAAAATTTCCTAAGAAGGGTAGACTATGGACAACCGTGGATTTAACGAGTTAGTTTAACCATTTAGTGGTAACCTAGCTAGCTCTATGTGTTTTAAATTATGTGCGTGAGTCGATTGGGTGATTTATGTGATATGATATATGTGTTATTATATGTGATTTTGATGGTAGGAATGAATGATTTAATCATTTCATTTTGAATGTGATGATGATTTTAGAATTTTAGTGCGTTTGGCGATTATAGCTTCCGAGGAACTAGTTCTCCAAACTAGTTCTCCAAACTAGTTCTCCAAACTAGTTCTCCAACTAGTTCTCCAACTAGTGAGTTGAGAAATGATAATTTATTAAGTTAGTGTATAATAATAATATTTGGGAAAATAATATGTGAAATAAATGATTTATATTTAGTATTTAGAAAGTATTTTTTTTTTTTTTTTTTAAAAGTGTAGTGAATTAATATAAAGGTGTAAATACTTTATATTAAATACCAAAATTAAGTAAATACATAATATAAAGTTTTAAAAAAAATAAAAAAATATATATGGGTCGACACATTTTTTTTTAAAACAAGAAGGGATATATTTTTTTAAACAAACCTTCCATACATGTCTCCCTAAAATCCCTAACTATTCGATATAAACAAAAGTCTGTATTTTTCTCCTAATTCCTCTTTTTCAGTCGACCCAAATCAAAAACCCTAGCCTCCATTGTAGCTCTTTTGAAGCTACTAAAAATCAAGATTTGATCTCTTTGTTAATCTTAAATCAGTTTAGTTTTTAGAAAAATAATTCTTATGCCTAATTAGCATGCCTACTTGTGTGCCTAATGTTTTAATTGGTGGATTTAAAAAAGTGACTGGTGGAAATTTGAAGAGAAAAAAATGCATAATACAAATGTACAAGTGATTTATGCATTAGGCATGTTGTTAGGCATGGATTGTATGCCTAAATAGCATTACTTTAGTTTTTATACTCTTAATCACATATACGTTTTAATCATTGATTTAATTATGTAAAAAATAAAATTGATGGATTAGGGTTTTGTAAAAAAATTGTAATTAAGATGTTATGATCATCTAAAATTGATTTGGGAAAAATAATTAGGGTATGGGTGGATTTAATTGGGTTTGATTGTTGTAAATTCGTAATTAAAAACTAGGCAGATTTTTGAGTCATTTTGTAAGGGTCATAACTCGGTCATACGAATAGATTTTATTGATTTTCTTGAGCCTAAAATTATCTTTAGAGAGTCTACTTTCTTGAGCCTAAAATTATCTTTAGAGAGTCATACTCAGGTGGTTTCGTGAAATAAAAGTGAGTGAAAGTCAGTCAAAATAATTTTACAAGATTCGTTGTTGAATCTGAGTTTTTGGGACAGATTATGGGTTGTGTTTGTGAGGTCAAAAATCTTATCAAAACATTTTTGTAACTGATGAAATTGTTACATGTG
Organism: Tanacetum coccineum; assembly: GCA_026074375.1. Lineage (NCBI taxonomy): Eukaryota > Viridiplantae > Streptophyta > Magnoliopsida > Asterales > Asteraceae > Tanacetum > Tanacetum coccineum. The sequence continues at coordinate 9,899 of BQNB010104270.1, read as the reverse complement.
TAAGTTCATGATGTCTAAAAACCCTTTTTTATGTCCTTTCAACTGTAAATTTTTTGTAGATTTTTTCCAAGTGTCTAAATGGGTTTGATCAAGTCAAACTTTTTGGTAGTCGAATCAGGTCATTTTCTGGACACTTTGTGATGTTGAATTTTTTTTAAAATAGTTAGATTTTTTTTAAAATTACAGTAGTTACGCAACTCATTGAAGATGTTGGGAATGTAATATGGAAGTCCAATCGGGTAGTTTAGTATTTTATTAGTGGTCGTGAAGTGACAATAAAATTCTGTCATAATCTGAGAATATGAATATAGGGATAAAAAGTGTTTCGGGTTCAAATAAAGTATGGGTTGCATAGTGGGATGTCTATAAGTGTATGATAGACATTAGTATCCATCAATTTGAAGGTTACATGATCGGTACTATTTTGGCCATTTCTCGCATCTTATGATTCAAATGCTTTAATTACCTGTATCTGAATATAAATGATTTAAGTACAGATTCATATTAAAGTTGATATAAACAAGGTAATAAAACGGGAATTTGATATAGGAAAGTATAACTATTTGATCGTTCATCAATTATATTAGGTCATATGATGTTCTTATTTCTCATCTTCAGTATGATGACGACACTTTAGTACTTCACGAATGGAGTCTTCAAAAGATTTTGATGAAAATTTTCGAGTGTGTACAAAATGCTTCTGGTTTAAAATCAATATTCTCAAGACATATGGTATTGGTGCCAGAAATGACGAGATTGTAAGGCTTGTAAACCGTATTGGAGTCTGACCTGGTTTCTTACCATTTACGTATCTGTGGCTTCCAATAGGTGTTAACATGAAGAAAAGTGTGAGCTAGAATGGAATAGTTGAGAAGGTGAATAAAAATTAGCAGGGTGGAAATATGAAAGGATATCTTAAGGGGGTAGATTGACGTTGGAAAACTTGTATAACAACCCACAATTTTCATAAATGTAAATATCCATCTATTAAGTTAGATGATGTACAATCTATCAGTTATATATGAATTCACCTTTTTCAGGGAATTTTTTCGCTTTATTACATTACATTGCGTTGCCATATATTCAATTATGCAATGTAAACCTGCATAACTCAGTTAACGGACTCGGACAACTACATATGGCAAATCCTAATCTTCATTTATGTTAGAAACACATCATAACATATCAAGTCAATATCATAATGTCATTATTACAAGGTACTTTATTATAAAGTACCATTGCAACATCATATCAAAATGGGCCTATAAACCGTTATCGGATGCCTTAAACCCTAATTCATGGAAGGGTTTAACCCCTAAAATGAACTGCACAAGATACTAAAGCATATGTAAAGCAATATAATATCTTATTTGAAATATTATAATCTCTTTAAATCAAAAGTACATGTCCCTTAAAAGCCTCAAGCTTAAGGTCATTATGCTCAATCCCTAAAAAGCCGTTGTTTACCTCCGTTTTCATCATCATTTTTCCTTATTACTTATGTTTAAGCTACTACACTCATTTTACAAAGATGTAAACCCTATATATTTCTTTTCATAAGCTTTCATACATCTTTTTAACTCAAAACCCTAATTCAAAACCCTAAACCCTAAAACCGAACTAGTTTCTAAACCATGACCTGTTTCTTGGCTTTTATCCATTGTAAACCCAAACCAACACTCAAATAAGTTGTAAAAACTTATTTTACAATCATATCAATCCTATTCAATAATTATTTCATCATTACGTTATCATTTTACTTCACTTGTACGTAAAACAGATCCTAAAAACCCTAAGTGTACCTAATTGGTTCATTTAACCCATTTACTCGTTTTAAACCATTCTAATCCCAAGTAACCATCCAAGGGCAATTGTAAGCTAGTAAAATGAGTTTACAAATCATTATCTATCATTAACTTGGCCATGTGCAAGAATTCAAAGCCTAGAAAACCTTAACGAATCTAGAAAACCCTAATTGTGCCCTAATTGTGATTTTAACCCGTTTACTGATTTTCAACCCATTTTAATTAAACAACATCAAAATTCATTTTGTTAAATACTTTATATAAGCCCTAGGATTTGTATTCCATCATTTCTAATCAAGAGTATGCAAAATATAAGCCAAGAAAGTCAAGAAAACCCTAAACGAGCCCTATTTGAACCCGTGACCTCGTTTCTTCAATTCTAATCCGTTTTAACCCAAACCAATTGCTAATATTTGCTAATTACTTTAATACCAGACCTTAACAACCTATTTCATCTATCCTTAATCATTATAAACACAATGTACCTTGGAAAGACCCTTGAACACCACGCGAGCCATAAAACTGGACCCGCACCTTTCTAACTTCATTTTGACACTTAAATTCTCACCTTTGTTGCAAATGACCACCCAAGATACCTTCTAGACTCTTTATAGCAGCTTACCCAGCAGCTTTGACCACTCCATGGTCAAGAATGAAGGCACCATGTGCTTCTTTTTCTCTCTTCAGCCGCGGCAGCAAGGAAGGAAGCCACATCATTCAACCTAGTTTTCTAGACCTCCACCATTGATTTGTATGCTTGGACACATCCTATAACTAGTCTACTTTGTGTCAAGAAACAGATCATAAGACCTGATTGCTCACCACTCTTGAAATGGGTATAAATAGAAAGCAATCCTTGTTCAATTTTTCTTAATCCCCCACTTCTCCTAGATAACCCTTCATAGTGCCAACTCATTGCCTCTATATGAGTTTCTAATAAATATTACAAGTCAAATTAAGAAGGAAGCAAAAAAAACCCAAGAATACGAAGCCCGGAGTCGTTACTCATTAAACCGTACCCGAAGCCGAAAGTCCCGATTCTGACCCTTTTCCAAGCTATAAGCTCAAACCAGGTTCTCTAAGCTTATGTTATGCTTTCATAACGTCATAATGTTCATATGTTCTTGCTAAAATTATAATATAAAGCTTTGAACTCAAAAACCTAAGTGTTATGCCTTTTTGATCCAAAACCGTACACCCGAAACCCTAATTTCATGTTTTTTACTTAACTATGAGCTAAAAATTGTAATCTATTGTATACAGTATCCTATACGCTTAGATAATGTTAAAATAAGTTCTTTGATAAGTCATAAGAGAATTTAACCTTAAAACCGCGCGTTTTCATTTGAAACTCTTAATTTGACCCGTTTTACCTTTTAACTTAATGATCGTTAAATTAAACTTGCGTTGTGTTAAATCTTCATATTTTAGTTTATTATAATTTATAAATGTCTATTGAAATGTTAAAATAAGCTTGTATGGCAATTTGGACATGTTTTGTAAAAATTATCCATGCAAGGGGTATATATCGTAACTTTCAGAAACTTATAACTAAAAAGACTAAAAGTGTCATTTTATGAAAGTTATAACTACAAGGGTCTATTATGTTACTTTTTAAAGTACAAAGTTTACTTGGTATATCTTTTAAACTTGAGGGATCAAAGTCGTAAAAGTGCAAACTCCAAGGGTATATTCTGCCACATTTCAAACTCAAGGGTCTAAAATGTAACATTTTGAATAAGTATAAAAACACATTTAAAACATTACAAGACATAACTTTAATTAACGCTTGACGTGCTTAACATTTCTAGATATTGAATAAAATGCTTAAAACTGCTTATGTTATAACTATTATATCATTCATCATCGATGTGCTTTCAAAAATCATGTCCCTGATCCATATCATACCATAATACTAGGGAACTTCATATTAAGGAGTTTCATCTTGGTATTACGTTCTGACTGAGTTGTTGGGTTTACGATTTAAAGTGTCCTAGCTCCTTAAACGTTTACTGAATGACTTTTGAATTATGATGGCCCAAACGGTGTTATGATAATTTTTATATTAATACCAACATCGATGTAAAATCTTACATATTCAATCAAACTAAGACTTGACATATATTACCTCAGGTTGCCCGTGACGAAACCATTACTTTCATTTCATATACATTTGCTATCAATTTCCCTATAACTGTTCAGGTGAGTTCATAGCCTCGCATTTCAATCTTTTTATAAACCCGCGAGGGGGATACATGCTATAAACATGAATGCAATTATTTCTGTATGCTATTTCAATTTACTATTGCCTAAGTAACTGCTTTGCCTTTAAGTTCCCATAATCATGAACCGTTAATAACTCTCCGTAGTAAGTGCGAATGTTGTGAATAGATCTATTTGGGCTGGACTCCCCGTTGGTGTACCCAGTTACGAGTAACCAATTGCACATCATTAGAAATCACACGGGTATTTTGGCAAAGGTACCCGCAAGGGCTATAACGTATCACCATACCCTAAGGCTTCGGATTCATGAGTTAATTGCAATAATAAATATGTTTTCAATAACGGGTGTATCTCAACGTAGCCCAATATCGCACTTGCATTCAAATTATATTACTTAAACCTATGGATTTCACTCAACCTTTGTGTTGACTTTTTAGCATGTTTTATCTCAAGTAACTAATGGCACGGAGTGGCGAGGACATGAAGATGGAAAAACTGTTATTATTCACACTTTGTAAATACAGATGTTGGGACTTCTCTTTTGTAAAAACTCTAATGAAATAAATGAATGATAACTTATTTTCATAAACGACTCTTTTGATTCATTTTCTATGATTATGACTGTTGTACCTTTGAAGTAATACCCCAGATTAGCTTCCACTGCTATATCTAAAAATGGGGGTGTTACAAAAGGAAATACATCGAGGGACCCAGACTCCAATGTCATCACGGGTACGTTCCTCTTAAACAATCGCTATGCATCTATCTTATTTGACACTGGCGCCGATAGAAGCTTTATATCTACTGCATTCAGTTCCCTGATTAACATCGCCCCAACTCCATTAGAAAATAGTTATGATGTCGAATTAGCTGATGGGAAGATAGTCGGGATAGACACTATTATACGGGGTTGCACTTTAAATTTCTTAAACCATCCGTTCAACATAGACCTAATGCCCGTAGAACTGGGTAGTTTCGACGTTATTATCGGCATGGATTGGTTAAGAAGGTATCACGCCATGATCGTGTGTGATGAGAAACTTGTTCGAGTTCCCTATGGGAATGAAACCTTGATTTTTCATAGTAATGAAAGTAACGACGAGAGAGAATCTCGCTTGACCATTATCTCATGTTCAAAGACTCAAGAGTACATGGCGAAAGGATGTCAGATCTTTTTGGCACAGATATCCGCCAAGAAGGAGGAGGACAATTCGGAAGGAAAGTAACTCAAGGACGTACCAATTGTTCAAGATTTTTCAGAAGTGTTTCCCGAGGACTTGCCGAGTCTTCCTCCGACTCGACCAGTAGAATTCCAGATCGACTTAATCCAAGGAGCCGCACCCGTAGCTCGAGCACCGTATCGATTGGCACCATCCGAAATGAAGAAATTATCAAAACAACTACAAGAGCTTTCCGACAAAGGTTTCATAAGACCCAGTTCCTCACCTTAGGGAGCCCCGGTCTTGTTTGTCAAAAAGAAGGATGGGTCATTCAGGATGTGCATTAACTACCGTAAGTTAAATAACCTGAAAGTGAAGAATCGTTATCCACTCCCAAGGATCGACGATTTATTTGATCAACTCCAAGGATCCAGTATTTATTTGAAGATAGATTTAAGATCGGGTTATCACCAGCTTAGAGTACGAGAGAAAGACATTCCAAAGATGGCATTCCAAACTCGGTATGGTCATTATGAGTTTCAGGTTATGCCATTCGGGCTAACAAACGCACCTGCGGTATTCATGGACCTCATGAACCGAGTGTGCAAGCC
>BQNB010104269.1:2574-23855 GCA_026074375.1 Tanacetum coccineum | reverse complement strand
TAGAGGATGAGAACGTGTCCTTAGTGTTTCAGGTTTTAAATTATGCTAAAGAAAATTCACATCTTAAGTCCATTTACAAGAACCTTTTTGACTCTATCAATATGACATGGGCTCAAACCAAAATTATAACTGACTCTTTGCAAGACAAATTAAATGATACGATTTATGAAAATGCTAAGTTAAGAGCCCAGTTATTTGATAAGGGTTCTGAACAAAAGGACACCACCAAAGGTACGAGTGCGCATACTAAGTTTGCAAATCAATCAACCTCGAGAACAAAACTTTATTCTATGACTCCACTTCTAAAAATTCAATTTCTTCCCAAGGTTGTTGAGACGATTTATTTGTCAAAACCAGTCACTTCAAACTCAGTACCTACCACCGAAGAATCAAAAGTTATGAAAAATGATAAAGTGATTACCCTAGGAATGTTTAGGATTAATCCCTTTAAGACTTCTAGGAAAGATAAATTTATGCCTATCAACAAAGTTAGAGCAAGTGTTAGGAACAAAACCGATCACGGTTTAACAATCTCATGTCATCACTAAGAAAGATGTTAATTCTGACTCAAATGGTTTATCTTCTACAAGAGTAGACAACACTGCTAAGACCAGGAGGCCACAACCTAGGAGCAATACAAAGAAAGATAGGGTCCCCTATGTGTCTAAGAGTAGTTGCATCAAGAATAAAGAAATTGAAGTAGAAGAACACAATAGGAATTTACCGCTTTCTAAGAATCATAAACATAAGTCATCTAAATGTAATAACATTAAGCTTGCTATTTGGAATAATAATCTGAATTTGTTTGTGCTATGTGTAAGAAATGTTTAATTACTGCTAATCATGATGTATATGCGCTTAATTATATGAATGACATGAATTCTTATAATTCTTATACTGATAACCAAAATGCAAAAGTTTCAAACACTACAAATCAAAAGAAACTTAAAGCAAAAGTTAAGAAATCCAAGAAGTTAGGTTCAAAAGAAATACGTGCTTCACCTAAGCCTAGGACACCTAGAACTTGCCTTAGGTGGTCACCAACTAGAAGAACCTTTGGCTTTAGTGGAAAATTAATTGAATCAAGTGACTTAGAGTGTCAGCCTGATAGCTCTAAAGGTGATAATGCATGTACTTCTAACCCTCAAGAACCTACAAGTAAACGGTTTCCAAATTCTACTTCTTTTCTTGGCAGGTTGTCCAAATTTATGTATGGTGCGTCGACTCGGGTTGCTCCAAGCATATGACCGAAAGTCTAAAGATTCTCATAAATTTCATCTGGAAGTTCTTGGGAACTGTTCGCTTTGGAAATGATCATATTGCAGTAATTAGGTTATGGCGATCTTCAATGGGGGAACATATTGACTACAAGGGTTTATTTCGTTGAGGGCTTGGAACATAATCTGTTCTCGGTCGGACAATTTTATGATTCAGATCTAAAGGTCGCTTTCAGAAGGAACACCTGTTTTGTCAGAAATTTAGGAAGGAAAACTTGTTTTTGTCGCAGAAATCTGTAAGGAGGTTGATTGTTGTTAAAATGGATGCCGGTTCAACACAAAGACCTTTGTTACACGCCCATCTAATCTTGTCTGTGGAAATGGCCTCGTGCATCCACTCCAATTTGCGCTTCATTAGGCTTGCGAGAAAACTTTCTACCAAGTCATTGGGGTTATGGCTCATCAACGTTTTATCCCACCGTGTCAATCTTTGAGCTGACCAGATGAATGTGACCTTGCCAAGATCTTGTCACCGGGTCTTCCAAATTCACAATATCATAAAGAAACATTCTTTGTCCCTCCTGGAGCAAGGAAAAAGCAAAATGGCTTCTCACCCAACTGTCGCAAAACAGTTCTGCATAGTCTTAAGGCTGAGAGGGTTACTTCTTCTTTGTCATATTGGTCCTTGTGTGGTCCAATTGAAGATAGTCTAGCTTAAATGGAGAAGCGATTATGTTTGGTGATGTGGCCTTACGATTACTCTGCTGTTTTACAGTCGTGTGGTTCATTTATCTTCCAATATCAAAAGCTGTGATACGCAACCTAGAAGTGATTAAAACCTTCCTGACAGCACGAGAATTACTGTACTTCTTCAGTCACCTGTCATCATCATTTAAGAACGACTAACGCACAGAATTCAAAATCAAATCTTAAAGATAAATTCTTTTTTTAAGTGTTGGCATCACTCTCACCAAGCGTCTTCTGTAGAAGACCTCAACTAAATGGAATAGTGGAACGAAGAAATTAGATGGTAGTTGAGGCTGTCTAGAACAATGTGGATTTTCTCCTCTGTGCACAGTTATTCTGTTATGGCTGAAGCGTATTTGCTGTATGCAGTTGCTTACGCAGTCTTAATACCTGCTCCTGAGTCATTGACAACCTGTTCAGATTCAGCATAAAACACCATTACGTAGACTCACTAGTTATTAACGCCGGCTGTGCTAAAGAAAGAAAACGGGGATGATCTCCTTTCTACATGTATTCGGTGGTCTCTATTATCCCAAGATTTGATCGTGAAGATTTTAGGAGCTTTGGTGCAAAAGGTGTTATTGGGCTTTTTCATTGGTTTTATTCTGCTTATTCCTGTGGCTTACTGGGTTTACAACCGAAAGGACAAAGGAAAATCATGGAGACAATGAATGTGACATTTGATGAGCTTTCAGTCATGGCTATGACAAAGCAGTTCATATCCGCGTGGATTCATAATGATGACTTCTGGATTAATCAGTTCTGGACTCGATCGTTCTTATGCTCTCCGGTCAAACAATAACAACTCAAAAAACCCAAATGAAGGTGAATTGGATTGTACTGTTCGAAGCTATGTCATGTTGATTATATGGTGGTCAACCGTCATCTGCTCCAAGAAGAACTACTCCGGCTGCTCAGACACCTCAAGTTCTTCAGACTCCAAACGGCAACTTACAACAACAGCAGACACAGCACCGACACACAACATATTCATCTCTCAAGCTACAAAATTATTCCAATACTTCCAGGATTGTTGACGAGCTCGAAACTCAAACAAACATGTTCAGCATCAACCCGCAACAATTGCTGACAATGTTCCAAATGCTATGTTCGATGAAAATACGTTTGTCAATCCCTTTGCTACTCCATCCACAAGTGATGATGGTATTCTTCATCTCACCATTTATGTGGATCATCAAACATGATACGTTTTACAACCATACCTTATGAATTTCAATGGAACTAAGGATCACCTCTGGAACAAGTGATCAGGAGAACCCTTCTCGACCAGTTTTAATAAGGAATCAACTGCTATCGATGGTGAACTTGTGCATGTACGCATTATCGGTATGCACCTTGGAACTATATAATGGCTAAAGAGCTTGATGACCGGACCCTGCTGGATTGAATCATGAAAGAAGAGCTCTTCAGTTCAAAAGGCGGGATGTATGGGTTGTTAGTTCCTCTTTCCGGATAACTTAAAACCTTTTTACGTTGAAATGGTTTTTCAAAAACAGCAATGATGATTAGACACGGTCATCCGAATACAAGACTCTGTCTGGTTGTTGCGAGGGTACCGCTAGTGGTAAGAATGATTTTGAAGAAATCCTTCGCTCCTGTTTGCTAGAATGGTAGATATCAGGATTTTTTTGCATTTGCTGCACATATCGTTTCATTGTGTTTCAAGTGGACGTTTGAAAATGCTTTCTTGCATGGGACGCTTAAAAAGAAGGACCGTGTACGTGTGTAACCTGAGGTTTCATGATGTGATCATCCAAGCCATGTCTACAAGGTAACAGAAGGGCACTTATATGCGGTTAAAGCAAGCACCAAGGGCATGGTACGATGAATTGTCAATGTTTCTCCTACAGAATCACTTCTTCAAAGGCACAATTGATCCAACGTTGTTTATAGGAAACACCTACGACGGATGTCATCTTTGTCGTACAGAGTCTACGTTGATGATATTATCTTTGTTGGTTCTTCCACACCCTAGGTTTTACCAACTATTTTCTGACCTCATGAAAAGCCGCTTTGAAATGTCGATGATGGGGGAAATGACGTTTTTCCTTGGTTTACAAGTTACTATCCCCGTGGCATACATCTTTATAACCAGTCCACACTACGTGTTAGAATCCTTTAAAAAATATGGAATGGAGCTTGTGATTCCCGTTGTACTCTAATGGAGATCAATGACAAGCTTGACCTTGTTCAAATGGGTCTCCGTCAATGCAACAAAATATCGCTAGCATGATTGGTGGCCCTAATGTATTCTTACGTTTTTAGTAGACTCGGACATTGTACATGCTACTTGTTTATGTGCTCGGTACTAGGCTAAGCCAACCGAGAAGCCACCTCAAGGAAGGTTAAAAGGATTCTTTCGTTATCCTACCGGGGGAACGTTATTACGGGTCTTTGGTACACGAAGGATCTGGTATTGAACTAACGGATTTTCAGATGTGAACTATACGGGTCTGTTAACGTACCTACAAGAGTTACTTACGCGTGGAGCTCAATTCTTAGGTGAAAAGTTGGTTAGCTGGTCCTCAAAGAAACAAGACTGTACGGCGCTGTCTACCGCGGAAGCAGAATATGTGTCTCTATCCGCTTGCTGTGCCCAAGTCCTTTGGATGCGGACACGTTACGGACTATGGCTTTTCCACTTCAACAAGATTCCAATCTACTGTGATTCGGAAATCAGCCATAGTATATCCTGCAACCGGTCCAACACTCAAGACTAAACCACATCGTTGTCCGTTACCATTTCATTACGGAACACGTGGAAATGGGTTATGATTGAACTGTATTTTGTCAAGACGGTTATTACAACTGGCGACCTCTTCACCCAAAGCTCTTCCAGTTAGACGATTCAAACTTTTTGGTCGTCGCATTGGTCATGCGCAGTTTAATTCCTAAGAACTTGAATGTCTTGCTAATATCGCGGTTAAATTCTTTGTATATATTTTATCAGAAAAAACAAAATACAAAAATTTAAACCAAAGAAAAACAAAAATATAAAATATTTAAAACCAAGGAAAAACAAAATATAAAAATTATACAACTATAAAACAAAATACAAAATCAAAAATATTTCAAAAATACAAAAGAATTTCTCCGACTTGTTCTCGACAATCGTTAACATTTGCAGCACCAAGAAATGTTGATTTACATTTAATCACAGGTGAATAAATGATGTTTTCGAGCGAGAGTTTCAATGCTTTCAAAACATTTCCTTTAATTTTTTTTTCTCTACGACTTTAAGTAAATGTCAGCTTAGGATCGGTCTCCCAAGAAAGGAAATGTTCATTTATGTACATTTATCCTAACAACGGGACTGCTCAATATCTTCTCGGTCTTGAGCAAAGTCATATAAATAGTTTTGATTTTCAAGCTCAAGAGGTAGTTTTAGGAAAATGATTGGGTTAAATAAGATTTATCTCACATTATTTCCTGTTGAGCACAATTTTTCAAGATATTCCAAAAAAAAAAATTCAAATTCTTTCTAATATGTGTGCTCAACAAACTCCCACTCACAAGTTTTCATATCTATTCTATAATTGAGGGGGGTATAATAATATGATTCATTCTGCATGCACTCCTGTTCTCCCAGACTTTGTTAGGCTCATGTGAATTCCGGACATTAACTTGTTTTTAATTCACTACATTGTCAAAAATTGAAACACATATGCAATTTTTGGAGGGGGAGTATAGTGATTAAAATCGTGATCAATACGGGATTAATAACGGATACGATCTTCATCTATAAGTGCTGTTCACTAAACCTCGCCATGTGCATAACTTCTTTCATAATATGGTGCATTGTGTAGCGGGGAGGCTTTTTGGTTAACCTGGAGACACTCAATGTGTCTCACAAATGATTTCTTCAGACAGTGATTAATTTTTTCCTCAAATGGTTTTATGGATACTTCATGGCTATATCTCATAAGGACGAAACAACGTTATTTCTCAGGAGTTATAAGGCGGTTAAGGTTAGGTATATTCGTTCTATGATCCAGCCAGAACCGGAGGGATCTACCCAGGAACACTGCATTAGATAGAGTAGAAGTCCTAGATATGATTAAAAAGGAGTAAAGTAAGAATAAGGGAATAGTGCCGACTGAGATGGAGCTAGTGCTGGAACAAACCCAACAAGGTACTAGTCATGAAGTCTCGGTAGCGCTGATGGAGGTTGTAGAATGAAAAAGAATTGTAAGGATTAAAAGGGAGAAAAGAAGAGCCCTCCATACAACCTTAGGCATGAAAACGGGGTCAATGCATAATCTATCGGTTTAATCTCAAAGTTGATTCTGATATGCAAGACAAGTCTTCATGGAATCCAGTGATGCAATGAACAACCCTACTTAGCCACTCAGTCATCTCTCAAATGATTTTCTATTTCTATTTCTCCCACAGTAGATCAAAACATTTTTATCGGCACTTTCTCATTCCAAGATCGTTTGATATTGAAAAGGTGGCAGTACGCCCAGTTCTCGCATTTACCAAATACTAATGTGCACTTATAGAGTCTAGAGCCAACGCGACGATCCATCAAAAAAATTCTCTCTTAGGACACAAATTCTAAATAAAAAATATAGTACATCAATTATACAACCATTTTGGTATCATTACTGTCTTACGCATTATCTTGTGATAATTGCCAGACATCTGAGGATACTCTTTATATTCACTGTGAGATGGAAATCCTTTTTGAGCCTACATCCAAAAAAAAAAATTAAACAAGCTCTTTGGTAGGTGAATTGCGAGTTTCTATTTGAATCAAATTGTGTCAAACTAGAAAGATACGATTGGGGCGTTTCTATCATGAATCAAACTTGTTCCGTAAATATGATTGAAGAATCAATCTGTATGATAGTAACTATCTGATTCACTCTTATCGTGTTATCTGCTTTGAGACGCTTCGGTAACGAGAACGGCTAGTACAGCTGCGAAACCCTATCAAGGAGATTATTTGGAATTCTACCTGATCACATGCAGTATTTATACTGATTAACGGGGAACCGTAGTTATTGAAACCGTATTCGATGAAGTGACAAAGACACTTTATCCATATTTGTTTAATCATCTAACCTATAATTGCAGGTATTCCTGACCTAGGTTAGCCAGCTTCTAGTCTATTGTCGATGTCAAGATTCAGACCTCATGCTCAATCACCAAAGATTAATTCATGATGAATAAGCTCAAACTATCAAAGTCTTCCGCAATCTCTGATGTACAGCACTCCCCATAAGATCATTTTGTGGTACAAGTAATCATGTTTAAAAGAAAATGTTGAGGAGATTGTTAGCAACTTTCAAGATCTTGAGCATGAGGGTGGAGCACATGATCGCAAGGCCGGCTAAAGATCAAGGATAAAGATTAGAGATTCAGTAGTCAAGTCAATAATAAGGCCAAAGACACGATATTCCCACTTTTTTTGTCAAAGGATTATAGTAGTTAATGATCCAAGATCCATAGATCACAAGCATGCAAAATGGAACTTCAAAGGGATAATTCCCAAAGATACAAGGCTCTCAAGGACTCAAGACGGTCACAAGGAAGGATCACACAATTAAAAGACCACCCCCTATAGGGGGAGTTTGTTAGCCGTTGTATTTATTATAGTGTTATGGTCATTAATTTCTCGAGCCTTTGTATTATAAGTAAACGTAGTTTACAGGAATTTTTATTTAAGCTAAGTTGGGCCTAGTTGTCCGGGCTTAGCCCATTTGTTTTATATCTGCCCAATAGTTAATGCACAAGATATAGTCCACTCCTTGTAAACCTATATAATGCCTCATCCATGTGTGGTATCGAGGGTTGTTGTTTAATTTATCTTTTCATGAACAAGTAACCATTTTTTCTTTTTACTTTCTCTCTAAAATCTTTTCTTATTTTGTGTTTGGTGATGAAATGATATCCTAATAGTCTTACATCTCCTAGAGTCTTCACCCACACATTCCCTTAATCATCATCTCACCTTCTTCCAAATAATCCACTCTTTTGTCAAGGAAAAGTTAGATACATATCTAACACTTATCCAAGTAGGCTTGACAACTTAAATATTTCATCTGAAATATTCAAGTATCTTTAACTTGCGATCGTAAACGTTAAAGGTCGTATCCAAAAATCTATATTCAAGCCTTTTAACAACTTATGTTAAAATGCACTTCCTAAAGCTAAAAGCTTACATCAACCCTCGTGTGACAAAGGTCGTTGATGTTTCTACATAAAGGATTCGTATAGCCTCTTTTAACATACACACCTTAAGACTATGTTCACTTTCACTTTCGTTTTAGTCCTTTCATCCCCTTTAGGAATGTACGATGGTTTATCGTCATGATCAACTCTATTACACAATTATGATCGGAAACATTATCCATATCGATCTTAGGATAGAATATCATCAATGGCTGTCACGTCCATCCTTCTTGAATGTCAAAAAGGTATATATCTTCATCAAAAAAGTTTCATTGAAAGACAACATCGTCGAAATCTTCACCAAACCACTAAAACGTGAACCTTCTTTAGTCTAGGTCTAGGAATGATGAAACAAATCTCATAAACGTGTCATTCTCATTTTAATAGTCTTGTTACTATTAAATACATTCCGATAAATCTCGACAACTTAATCATTTCATCCGAAATGTTTAAGCATTTTTAATTCGTGAAATGCAAATTAAAATGTCACTCATTGTTCATGTCTAAGTCGTTTCACAAAAATCTTGATCACACCTCTATTATTATTTAGATGGTTAATATCTTACGTCTCATTTCCAGCTACCTACTTTATGACATCTCGTACCTCGTGTGTGATTTGTTCTTCTATGGAACTTTCGCTATACTCGAAAAGAGTAAATATCTTCCATTGATTGAAGTTATTCGTTATTATGCTTACCGTCATCCGTCATGACATTGTCAAGCTCATCGCTTCTGTCTTTATTTTCTTCATTTATTCTTTTTATTCTACAATTTATGTCTGGGTGAGCACGAATTAAAAAGGGAAGGGAAAACACACCTATTCACATATATCCTTTAACCATTACTTCTAAGGAACTCCTTATGTGACACTTATTCACTATGAAACTAACAATGTAAACCGCAAGTATTCCTTACCACCTACCATTCTCAGTGTCATCCACCTATGTCTTCTTCACAAGGAAGATTCACCATGTATCCATTCCCTACAAGTGGAATTTCACAATGTAAATGCATCTCATCTTCATTTCCGACACTCATAAGCATGTGTGCCTATGTTGTCGAAAGTTAAGTGAATTTCGTAATGAAATGTGTCTCATCCTCATATACTGACACTCATAAGCATGTGTGTCTATGTTGTCAAAAGAAAGTGAATTTTGTAATGAAATACGTCTCATCCTCATATCTCGACACTCATAAGCATGTATGCCTATGTTGTCAAAAGTCAAGTGAATTTCGTAATGAAATGCGTCTCATCCATCATTCCACTTTTTAGCAACGAGGTGAGAACACAAAGAAGATCATTCATTCCTCATGTGTTGTTGAGTCCATCACAATGTCGTGTCTTTCATTTTTTCATCACTATCTTTTCCAATTTTTAGCAAATGTGAAGAACACAAAGAAGACATTCAATCTTCAAGTGTTATTAAGTCATCACAGTGTCAAGTCTTACACTTCTCTTACACCATTTTCATATTTTCACATTTGTTCATCAACATTAACAACCAACAAAACACCCAACAAACCTATTATCAACACCTTTCCTTTTCATTCACGCTCATCCTTCTTCGTTTATGTTCCCTCCTCAAATCATCCTTATCATCAACATTTAGTTTGATCTAAAGTCTTACGATATGTTTATCCTTAAAACACCATCAAACATGAAAAGCATACATTATGTTAAACAATATAACCTTTGAGGATTTAGGAATCTCTCAATACCACCCTTTGTCTATTCCCAAATCTTACAATCATTATATTGGTTAGATGATGATACCATATTGAATGTGTTGATCTAATATACGTTAATACTCTTTTACCAAATGACATCTTAGAAGAAGTCATTCCTTCCTTCTCATAATATAGTGTGTCAATCAATATATGATTTTTTTCTATTGATTACATGTCGGTATTATACTGAAGGGTGTTTGGTTAAGTCTCAGCATGTGATCAGTTGATATTATCATTGGTTCTAAACTTTCTCTTGTTTAAGTATACGTCCTCGTTTTGTGTCTGAGTTTTTAATTTTTTATTTTAAAATGTCATAGTTTAGAGTGCATATATCTAAGACATGCATGTCTTGTTCCCCGTTAGTGTATTGTTATATATATATTTAGCTATCATTGTTGATATATATGTGCACTTTTCTACTAATTTTTTTTGTAGCACACTTTCACGTAGCTTGATTCCTGATGCCCAAAACAAGGGGAGTATCATACACGAACGGGGAGTTGCAACCGTTATGCCTCTATACTTTCTTGTATGTGTTTTCCACCCCTAAAATATATGCTCTTATATATATATATACTATTATATATATTGTTGCACAAAAACTACCCTTGATGTAGGTTAAATTTTTGCAATAAATTTGATACTCAAGTCGCCTAGAGACAATATACAATTGGGTGGCAAGTGTCATAGGAGTTAAAATGAGCTAAGGGTAGCAAGGGTTCACTTGGATGATGCAAGCTCACCTCTTTGGTTCAACAATTATGTTTAGTATAAAGTCTAATCTAATGGTAATAAATAGCTTGAGGTCATTGTCCACCTTTTTGACCTTTTTGTTTCGACAAAAGGGGGAGAAAAAGTGTAAACAAGTAACTTATACATTTTACTATGAGTTATAGTTTACATATTTTTTCATCATCAAAAAGGGGGAGATTGTTGGTAGAAATATTACGATATTTAATCTATACATTCTCTTCATGTTTTGGTGATGACAAACATGTAACTTATAACACATAACGTAAAGTGCTTAAGTTACTCGTGATCACAAATCATCAATGCATTCATACGACAACATCTCTCGACATCTCAAGTCTGCTTCAACGAAGTTTGCACCCGACGTAAATCACTTAAGGTATGAATAAATAAATGCTTAATTTATTTTGTGATCAAAGGATTTTTTATTTAACCTCACATTTTTCATAAAAAATGTCACAAACATTTTTATAACTTTTACAAAACATTTTTAGATTTAAAAGAAATGTTTTATTCAAAATAAATATTTTGAATTCAAATTTTCTACCTAAAAATAACTAGAAATGTTCTAGAAAACACCTCCCCCAGAAAAGACAAAAAAGGGAGCGTCTGGGGTGGGCGGCCCCCTTAATTATAAAGGGCGGCCCCCTTAATTATTAAGGGGACCGGCCCCTATTTAAGGGGACCGCCCAGACAGAAAGATTCCCCCAGTTTCCCTATAAATACTGGACTATTCCCCACTGATTTTCCAACCTTTTGCACCTTTTCTTTCTGTCCCAAATCAGTTTATACATCTCACACATATTCTAAAAACCTTTGATCATGTAATCATAAGCATTTGTTTCCAAGTGATTCAAGCTTACTCCTCCAAGTGCAAGAGAAGAACTCTCGTTTTCATCAAGATACGAAGTTATGTAGTTTAGCCTGTGCATTCGTAACATGTCTTACATTCACAATGTATAGATCTAGTCCATGTATTCCAAAGTTGTGTAATAGTTAGATCATGGTGATCATGGTGTGTATAGTTGTTAGATCGTGGTGATCATAGGAAGTATAGTTAGATCGAGGTGATTGGTATGTGCTTAAATACACATACCTTTTACCTAATAAAACGAGCTAAAAAGACCAATAATGACCAAAAACATATGAAAAATGGTGAAGCCAAGTTGTGAATTGACGTGAAGTGGTGTGTTGTGTTGTGATAGATTGGTTCTAGCTAGGATTAGAACTTGGCATTTTGCTTAGTGTTGGAAATTGGTGTAAGCTAAGTCGTGTACGGTTTTCTCCACCTAAAGGGAGCTTGTTGACTAGTGAAGTAACTCTCGAGTTGGTACTCGTGTGAGTGAGTAGGTGAAGAGTGCTTCGGACCGACCACATAAATCATCGCGTCCGGTTTGCATTTCCTTTTACCTTTCGCCTTACTTTTTTATTTACGCTATTGCTTTACATTTATACTTGCATCATATATATATATGTGTGTGAATGGTTGCTTATATTGTTTGGATGATAATTGTGCTATAGATATAAGTTAATATTATGATTATGCTATAGTGAAATAAAATGTAGTATACAACCTTTTCACATTGCTCTAACTTGATCGGCAATTGATACGAAACTTTTAAATTTTTAAAGGAAAACGTAATTCACCCCCTCATAACATTTCCACAATTTTTCAAAACCAAATGGTTTAAAAAATTGAGTACATCCATGTTCAAATTACCATGAAAGGGGAATAAATATGAAAAGGTGCTTAGGTTTGCTTAACTTGTATTCGTTTTTGTTGTTAAATACACTAATTATACTAGCTCGAAATAAAAAAATGATGTTTAAAATAAGTATTATATGTTCGGTATCAAGTTCAGAAAGTTGTACACCTTTCTGCAAAATCAGTAAACAATTTTGTACAAAAAAAGGCAAATCTGAGTATCAGATGGCCGGTTCCCCTAAAGTGTATGGCCGTGCACCCCTAATTCCTGGCTGGGCCCCTTTGCTATTTAAGAGGCCACCTGTCGAATCGGCAGTTTTTCGAAAACTATTGAAAATCATATAAATTTAACCGTAAGGTTCAAGAAGTCCGGCCACCCGTCATTTTAAATAATTGAGTTTCTACTTTCATATCAAAATACATCCAAGTATTTATTTCAAAAACTAAACAAGTCAAAAAGGAAAATTACTACTTTATTGTCCAAAATGTTTGATCTCAGTTTACACAAAAACTTGTATTATATCTTTCCTTTCGATTCGAATTTCCTAGTGTTATATCTTTGAAAAATGGTTAAAATTAACTTTTCAAAAATATAAAATAAAATTGGTTTAATTTTTGAAATGGGGAGGAACTAATTCGTTTTCAAACAAAACCGAGCTAAGTATACATTGTTTTATCTAATACACAAAACGACGACAAGTACTCTTATGTGTTATGCTATGTGATTATGTGCATTTCTTTATGTCTTAATTTTGTTAGTAGTAATTATTAAATGATCGTTGCTATTTGTAATTAAGCTAATTGAATGTCTTATTGAAGGCTAATTTGATTCCTTGATTTTTATTGATAACAACTATCCTATATATAGGATACAAGAGAACATTCTGGAATGATTACCATAGGCTTAGGCCCAATACAAATTAATGAATAATAAATGTCTTGACTAATAAATTTCTTGACTTGACTTGAATGTTTGAATGTTGACTTGACTTTCAATGTTGACTAATACGCCCCTGCAGTTGGAGCGGGAGGAGGCCATACGCTCAAACTGGAGCAAAAATCTTCAAACAAAGCTGAGGGAAGACCTTTGGTGAAGATATCAGCATACTGAAAACGAGATGGAACATGAAGAACCCGAACATAACCAGCTTTAACCATATCACGAACAAAGTGTATATCAATCTCAAATATCTTTGTGTGCGTTGTGTTTGAACTCGGGTTTGGCTGACATATAAAATGCTCTAACGGTATCACAGTAACACCAATAAAAAATCTAAGAAACAAATGAGAGCTTCAAAAGAGGAGAGTGTTAACTCACGAAGAGGAATACGAATCCATGTAGTTTTCTGCAACAACATTAGCAACACCCAGTATTCGATCAGCACTAGAGCAGAGGAATGGTGTTTTGTCTGTTTAGTCAGACCAAACTGACAAAATGTTATCACTAGAAACACACAATAACTGGAATTTAGACCTACCGGTGGAAGGGCAAACCTGCCCAAATCTCAAGCATCAGTGTACCCATCTAAAGATGAGTAGCGGAAGCAAATAACTGAAGACCAAAGCTCCAGGTGCCCTGAACATAGCGCAGATACGTTTGAGAGCATCAAAGTACGGCTCCCATCAGATCATACATAAAGAGACAACTTGTTGAACTGCATATTACAAATCTGGAAACGACAAAGTAAGAATACTGGAGCCACCTTCCCCCCCAGCAAGACTACGGTATAAAGTAAGATCCATGAAAGAACGTTCGTCCGGACCAAATTGAGTCTAGTGTCAACTGGTGTCCGAGACGGGTTACAATTAACCATAAAGCTCCTCAAGAAGCATGACGAGCATAACTTCTACTAAGACAATAAAATAACCCTGTAGGATGACGAACAACATAGATGCCAAGAAAATAATTAAATGCCCCGAGATCGGTCATATCAAACTCTTTATGCAATGAGTCTACAATCTGCTAAAGTAAAACTGGGAGAAGAATTGTAGGTTCAACAACGATTTCACCAACAACAATTATTTTTCATTCACAGTTTTTCTTGATTTAGTAAAATCCCGTAAAAGTCAATTCTTTTTACGGTTTAAGTTATAGATTTGTAAAATCCCGTGAACATTAATTGATTTCAATCCACAACAACAATCACTTCACCTACTTAATATCTTACAAATCATTTTCACTTCACAATTCACGTTACAATGGAAACGAAAGATACTTTATCTTCGTGTTCGGATTTAGATGAACAAGAGATACACCAACTGCAAAAGCAAGAAAAGATTTTGAAAGAGAACTCCCTGAACAAATTGAATGCACTCAAAACAACAATTCAACATCTCTCAAGTTCCAACTCCTCAATGTACTACGAGTTTAGAGAGGCTTTTCACCGACTCTTTAATGCCGACGTAGGAACTTTTAAGGGTGTGTTATCTTGAAACATGCAGAATTTAGAAAGGCAACTCAACAAAGAAACACTTCACAAGAAGGATTCCAATTCTGGTCTAAGTATGATCAAAGTGCAGTTTGACAATTGTTAGTAGAAATATTACGATATTTAATCTATACATTCTCTTCATGTTTTGGTGATGACAAACATGTAACTTATAACACATAACGTAAACTGCTTAAGTTACTCGTAATCACAAATCATCAATTCATACGTCAACATCTTTCGACGTCTCAAGCTTTCTTCAACAACAAATTTAAGTTCGCACCCGACGTATATCACTAAAGGTATGAACAAACAAACTTTAATTTGTTGAATGATCAAAGAAATTTTTTATTTTTCCAAACCTTACATTTTTTTATAAAATGGGACAAACATTTTTAAAACATATACAAAACATTTTTGTATTTATAAGAAATGTTTTATTCAAAATAAATTTGTGAATTCAAATTTTCTACCAAAAAACGGCTAGAAAGTTAAAAAAAACCTTCCCCACAAAAAGACAAAAAAAAGGAGCGTCTGAAAAATGGGCGGCCCCCTTAATTAATTAAGGGGACCGGCCATAATTAAGGGGACCGCCCTTGTATAATTAAGGGGATCGCCCAAATAAAAAATTAATATTTTTTTCCTATAAATAATGGACTGTTTCTACATATTTTCTCACCTCTTTGCACATAGTTTTCTCAGATCTAAAACCTCATTTCAAACCCTCTTCTTTGATCACTTAACTTATTATAAGTATGTTTAAAATGTGATCCAATCATCCATTCATTCAAGTGCAAGAGAAGAACTCTCGTTATTGTCAAGATACGAAGTTATGTATTTAGTGCATTCGTGGCATGTTTTACATTCACAATGTATAGATCGAGTCTATATATTCCAATCTTGTAAGTATAGTTAGATCGTGGTGATCTTTGTATGTAGTGTTAGAGTGGTGTGATCTAAGTAGTGTGAGGTTGTAAAGTAGTGAAGTAGTATGGTGAAGAATACTAAGGCGTGAAGAAGTTGTGTAGTTGTGAAGTTGTGTTGTGAAGTCGTGATAGTAGTGAAGAAGTTGTGAAGTCGTGATAGATTGGTTCTAGCTAAGATTAGAACTCGACATCTAGCTTAGTGTCGGAAATTGATATACGCGAAAGTTGTGTACGGTTTTCTCCGCCTAAAGGGAGCTTGTTGACTAGTGAAGTAACTCTCGAGTTGGGTACTCGAGGAGTGAAGTAGGGCGAAGAGGTACTTCGTGACCGAACCACTATAAATCATCTTGTACGGTTTACATTTCCTCTTCCTTATCTCTTTACTTTTATGCTCGCATTTATCGCTTTATATTTATACTTGCAATTGTGTGATGTGTTGATTATATAGTTTTAATTATGTTTATGTCATGAATAAATGTGAATATTGTGTGTCGGTTTCTATTGTTGTAAATCAATGTATTACTATGTGTATATAACTCGTATGAACACTTATCATATTGTGTCACGCTTGAACGGCAATTTGAAACGAAATATTTTAAGATTTTAAATGGAAACGTATTCACCCCCCTCTACGATTTTCACAATTGGTATCAAGAGCCACATCGCTCTAATTTTCAAAACAAATGGTTTTAAAAATTAAGTACGATCCATGTATCAAATTACCCATTAAGGGGGATTAAATATGAAAAGTGTTTTGTTGATTAACTTGTATTAGTTTTGATGTTATATACACTAATTATACTAGCTCGAGATAAAAATGATGCTTAAAATAAGTGTTATATGTTCGGTATCAAATTCAGAAAGTTGTACACCTTTTCGCAAAGTCAG
The DNA here is from genome assembly GCA_026074375.1 of Tanacetum coccineum. Taxonomy (NCBI): domain Eukaryota; kingdom Viridiplantae; phylum Streptophyta; class Magnoliopsida; order Asterales; family Asteraceae; genus Tanacetum; species Tanacetum coccineum. The sequence continues at coordinate 7,267 of BQNB010104269.1, read as the reverse complement.
AAAACAATTTTTTACAAAAATCGTAATTCTGAGTATCAGGTGGGCGGCCCCCTTAAATATTTGGGCGGCCCCCTTAATTTTAAGGGGACCACCTGTCTGATTTGGCAGTTTTTCGGAAACTTTGAAAAATCATATAAAATCAACCGTAAGTCCGTAGAAGTCGTGCCACCTGCCATTTCGAAGAGAATTGAGTCTACTTTCATATAAAAATACTTTCAAGTATTTATTTCAAACTTAAATTAGTCAGAAAGGAAAAATACTACTTATTGTCCAAAACATTGAGTCTCGTTTTAACGTAAAACTTGTATTTTATGTTTTCCTTTCGAGTTGGACATTTCTAGTCGGTATATCTTTAAAAAATGGTGTAATTAACTTTTCAAAAATATTAAACTTGATTTTTGAAATGGGGAGGAAACTAATTTGTCTTCAAACAAAACCGAGCTAAGTATACATTGTTGTATCTAATACACAAAACTACGATAAGTACTTTTATGTGGTATGCTATGTGATTATGTGCACTTCTTTATATCTTAAGTTAGTAGAAATTATTAAATGATCGTTGCTATTTGTAATTAAGCTAATTGAATATCTAAGCACATGTGCCATGTACACTATTCGTTTGTAGCTAGTTTTTCGGATTATGCATAACTAGAACTTATGCTAGATTTCTTGCATTAAGATTGCGAAATTGTTCTTGCATTTCATATAGGCATAGATCACTTAACTTACAAATGTTACATAAACATCTTGTAAATCTTTTCGGGTATGGGAATATACTTAGGAATAAGAGTTCAATAACTTGTCAAGTATATTATTAAATGTATTAAAACTAGTCACCTAAATATTTCCAACGATTTAATCTATTTTCAACAACACATTTAAATATTTTCAACAACTTGCTTGGTTTGACCTTGGGTTGGTTAAACAAAAGAAAAGATTGTATTAATACATCAATAACTAAGAAAAAGAGAATGCTTGTGCTTGCATGGTTCTAACATACACACATAATTATATTTTTTTTAAAAACATATAGTATTTTACAAAAGATGTGTGTTGTATAAAAATGGTTAGAAAACTCATACTCATAAAATGTCAAAAACTATGTATATTATACATAATGGTATGTGCTCAAATACACATACCTTTTTCTAAATAAAACAAGCTTAATTAACCAAAAACGAACATAAAATGCCAAATATATGCTTGTTTTGTGTTGTGTACTGTGCATGTATCAGATATCAACAAAAAGACAAAACAAGGCAAAAATCAGACAAAACCGAGCATGAGATTAAAAAGAAAAGCCAGAGCCGAGGACATTTTGCAAACCGGCCCAAATAATAATAAAAAGAATCGGCCCAAGAAAGAAGCCCAAATAAAGGACTTAACGACTGTTAGTCTCCACACCAGAAACATATCACATCGTTAGTCCTCAAGCCATGACATCGTTAGTCCCTACACTAACGCCCGTTACCCGCTTCATCTTTATTTGAAAGTATAATAAAATATGAGCAAAAAATGGCGCATTGAATGGTCAAGGTCAAAGCAATTAATGTGCATAATCAAATTAAATGGGAAATGTCAAAGCAATAAATGGGCGGTTTTAAGTTGATTGGCTGTGATTATTGCTTTCGATAAGCAATTTTAGACGGTTTTAATGATGATTTGGCCATCATTGGAAGCTTGCCATAAACAAATATGGAATGATATTGAAGGATTGAAGACTTGCAGTTTCAACTCACACCATTCCCCTATAAATAGGAGATGGAATTCACACAAAAAAGTATGTAGTTTTTAGGACAGCTTATGGCTTATTTACAGCTTATTTAATGTTTTCTGTCTTTTAAATATTGGCAATTTACTTTCCAAGCATTGTACCGTAAGGATCATTCAAATACCAAGTAAGTTCTTAATTTTACTTTTTAGCTTATTTTCATGTTCTGCTTATTTACTGCTTATTACTTGTTTCTTTCTGCTAAATGTTGCTTATTTTACCTTTATAAATGCTTTTTATGTTTATGTTAAGCTTATTAGTCATTGAGTTTGCTTCTTATATAAATCTGCCTTTTATAATGCTTTTAAACTACTTATTTGAATTTGCTTATTCTTTTGCTTATTTTTGAATGGTTAATGTCTATAAGTCATTAATAAGCTATCTCGACATAAATGAATAGGTCTCCAACCGTCAATCATGTTTAAAGTTTTTGAAACTTTTTTTTTCAATTCATAATGTGTATTAATCATTAGCTTTTAATTTAATCATTAGCGTTGATTGTTGTGTTTCAAACCAATCATATTTCATCTAATTTTGTTTCATTTATGCGCTTTTGTAAATCTGTTTCTTTGAGTTGTAGGTCAAAAACAAGCATCGAACTATCTATCTTCATCAACTTTGTTTTGTATTTTCCTTTATTTAAGTAACAATCACTATTAGATATTTACTTATTTTATTATCTCTGCAAGTCAAAGAAAAACAGATGACACATTCTTGCTTTAATTAGTCATGTTTTTTATATTCAACTTTACTATCAATATCAAGTTTTAACTTAGAGCATAGTGGTTGCATTTTATTTTGTTTTACCGTCATTTTTCATGCTTTTTTTAATCAAGTTTTTATTTTCTTTAAACTTTTTAAAATCAAATTCAGTTTATTGTCTAGAACAGTAGCATATAGTTTATGGAGTAGGACTCATCTCGTTATTTTTACACTCTCCATCATATTTGGTATATCTACTCTCTTAGCATCTTTATTTTTAGTATGATAGTTGTAATTGCCATGTTTATTTTTGCCATTATTTTTAAATATGCAAATTTGATTTAGTTGCTTAATTTGTCGCGTTTCTTTAATTCCGTTATTGTTTTTTTAATTTATAATCGTAATTGCCTTAATTGTTTAATTGCTTTTTTATGCTTTTACGTTTTTTTAGTAGAATAGAAAACAAATCAAAACTTCAACTATTCAAAATCCCGATCACAAACGTCAACACGAAGTTCAATTCACGCCTCGCAGGAACATAAACGACCTGGGAAACGACTAGAAATGGCTACTTTCGAAGTCGATACTTCTGGAATTATATTTTATTTGTGAGTTGGTTTGTTTGTCGATTCACCTATATTATATATATATATACTATTGACTCGATCAAAATGTCATGGAGTAGCTTGATGAAGATGATGACTGAAGCTTACTGTTCGATGAGTGAAATCAAGAAGCTGAAAATTGAGTTGTGGAATCTGACAGTGAAAGGTACTGATGTTGTGAACTACACACAACGTTTTTAAGAGTTGGCGTTGTTGTATGCGATAACGCTCCCTAAAGAATCTGACAAAGTGGAGAAGTATACTGGTGGACTTCCTGATAGTATACAAGGGAATGTGATGTCAGCTAGGCTAAAGACGCTTCAAGAAGTGATTGAGTTGGCAAATGATTTGATGGACCAAAAGGTTCGTACCTATGCTGCTAGGAAAGCTAACAATAAAAGTAAAATGGATAACAAGAGACAAACATGAGCAGCAACCGCCTTACAAGAGACAGAATGTGGCTAGGGCTTATACTGTTGTGGCCTGGTGAAAAGAAAGAGTATGCTAGAACCTTACCTCTGTGCAAAAAATGCAAGTTTTACCACAATGGCCGTGCACTGCAAAGTGTGCGAAGTGCAAGAGAGTTGGTCACTAGACCCGGGATTGTAGGAATCCTACTGTTGCTAACAATTAAAGAACCCTCACTTGTTTTGAATGTGGGAATCAAGGGCACTACAAGAGTGATTGCCCAGAACTGAAGAATCAAGGCCGTGGAAATCAGTCTGGAAACGGTGAAGCTCGTGGAAGGGTGTATGCTTTAGGAGGAGGGGAATCCGATCAAGACCCTAATGACATTACAAACTATATTGATGCTTAAAGAAAGATCCTTTTCGTCTTGCCTATGAAACCTAAGTCGAAATCTTCTTAGACCCTATTCTCTAGAGAGATCTACTTTGTACTTTCCTTTAAGTTTGTTGTACCGTATGAATGTTTTAAATCCTCTATCAATTTTTATATTATGAAAATTCCATTAGTTACATTTTATTTCGCAATTTATTTATGCAAACTACTCATTAAAATTATCATCGTCTTATAAATATTTTCACAAGCATTCTATAAACTAATTTCTACCACCTTAAAAACTATTTTACTATTGTAATAAACTAATTTACCATCATTTAGTAAACTACCACTTTATAAGTTATTTTTCCTACCATCATATAAACCATTTTGCTACTACCTGATAACCTATTTTCTTATCACTATGTAAATTGCTTTACCATTTATGAAACATTTTACTATCACTTATAAACAATTTCACTATTATTTCACAAACTAATTTACTACCATATCATAAACTATTTTGCGATCATTTATAAACAATTTCGCTAATATATTATAAACTAAGTTACCAACACTTGTAAACTGTTTAACTATTATTTTGTAAACTAATTTACTATATAAACTATTTCGCCATTATTCTATAATCTAAGTTACCATCATTTTGCAAACTACATTTCCACCAACTTGTAAACTATTTTCTTGACATCTTATATACTACCTAGCAAACATCTCAAAAACCACGTCACCATCACCTTATGAATCATCTTGTTTTTACTTTACGAAACTATTTTGTTTCCATCATATAAATTATTTTACTATCACCTCATGAGCT
>BQNB010104268.1:6412-23855 GCA_026074375.1 Tanacetum coccineum | reverse complement strand
GTATGTCGTATTTTTGTGAACTATTATTATAGCTTATGTAGATAACCAAATATGATACGTAGCTTACTAGCTTATTTTTAAGCCTAATAATTAGACTTTGGAGCTTATGGGCTCCCGGCCCAATAAGCCTGATCACATATCCGTTTTATATAAAAAAATGACCCTAAAAAGATGAAAATAATGAAAATTATGCTTGTATATTGTGTATTTTGTCTTTTGTGATGTGTAGGTGCGGATATTTCAAATATCACATGAAGAAGGCCAAAATGGGACAAAAACGAACACGAGAATGGAAAGAGGACAAAAAAACCGAGGCCGAAGGCGTACCCTTACTCTACGGACCAACCAGGGCCCACTTAATGGGCCGGGTCAGCCCAATTCCTAATCTAAATAAGCCATAAACCCTTTACCCTTTGAAAAAAACCCAATATAAACCTAAAGCCCAAATTAAACCAATACGGCCCAAAACCCTTTTAATATTAAAACATAAGCCCAAGTCAAACCCCCAATATGAACGGGTCAAACAGTCAACCCAGTCAAAATCACTATTCACCCTTCACCCTTCCCTCCATTTTCACCCCCTCACCTCGCACAGGGTAAATCAGCCATAGTACACGTACTCCCGTCCTTCTAGAAGCTCACCTCTGACACTCTGACACATTACTTATCCACGTTGGCAATCCCAACGAATTTGATTGGAGGATGGGACGTGTAAGGCAAAGAACGGTCAAGATCAAATGCGTGGAGGGAAAACAAAGAATGACATGTAAGGCAAAGAACGGTCAAGATCAAATGCGTGGAGGGGAAACAAAGAATGAATGGCTTGGATTGGAAGTGGGGGAGCGTCTATGAGCCTAGAAGCTTCGTTTCTTCACTATATAAAGAAGGCATCGCTCACAGATTCAGTATGTAGGAACTAGTCTAGTTTTAGCTTATTAGTCATTTTTAGCTTCTTTGTAATCGTTTTAGTGTAATGTTTTCAATTTAATGAAATTTTCTTCCTAAAAGCCTGTAATCAGTTTAAGTAATCAATAAAAGATCAGTTTTCTTATTGTTAATCTTCAACTCATGTTTTTACCTTATAAGCACTATGGTTTAAATAAGCTCTCTTATACTCTCTTAAGCTAAATAAGCTTTCCTAATCACTAATAAGCTAGCCATATACTTAGTTAAGCTCTCAAAGCTTAACTGAGCTTATTGTTACATCAAATCCACCCCCAAAATATACCTCAGCTTATTTGGAAGGGAAGCCAGACTTCGATGGGCTTCCATGACCCCACCAGCTTATCCTAGATAAGCTAGAGCTTTTTAGATCAGCTCTTGGAGCAATTCATTAAGCCTTGTTTAAGCAAAGGCTATTGTAAGTTCTTATTTTCCTTTTAAAAGCCTAATTATGCATTTGACCTTATTTCAGCTTTATGTCAGCTTATTATTAGTTAGAATAGCTTATTACTGCTTATTATTGTTGTTTGATGCTTATTTAGTTCAATTGTTAGTTTAAATCTTAGTTTACAAATATTTGATATAAAACAGTTGAAAAATAATTTTTTTTTAGCATAATCTGTTGTCTTATTGTTTTAGCTTATCTAATTGATGAAAGTTGCTTAATAAGTCTTATATAAGCTTGTTATTATCTGGTCTTGTTGATTTAAGTGTTAGATCTTAGTTTTATAAGCTTATAGTGGACTTAAAATTGATTAAGAGGTGTTTGGCACTAACAGTCCAAACATAAGTTAGGACGGATAGAAGGCCTTTAACCTTTTGATCAAATTTGATAATCTATTTAGAGGTTATAAGATCAAGGTTTATGCATTAAAGTTGGCTAGATCTGTCTTTGATAAGTTTTTGTAAAGGATTTGAGAAATTGTGACAATAGGTCATAGTTTATGTGCTCATTAAAAATTTTGATACTAGTTGTTTAAAGTTCATTAGGTGTTCATTTAGTGCATATAAATTCAGAAGAAGTAATAGTGTAGATTGTGCATTTTGATTGTGCATTTTGGTTCAATTGCATCAGCAAGCAAAACAGCCTCTTAACCATTTTCAAGCTAAAAATTTAGTTAGTATAAGCTAGAGTTAGGTTTTAAAATTTAGTGCACACTTAGTTCATAGGCCATTCTAGATAGGTTAGGGCTTATTTTGTTTTTAAAAACTTATTTTCATATCTTTTTTTAAACCTGCATAAGTAGATTTAGCCTTTTGATAAAAATTGAAAAACCAAAAAGAAAATAGTAATCAGTTAAAGTAGCTTTTTCACTCAGTCTTTTCATAGCTTAAATATATTTCAAAATGTTTTTCAATTGATGAGTTAGATATTTTTTAGCATAATCTTTAAGGTTTTATAAGTCATTTAGTCATAAGGATCTGTTTAAGGGCTTATAAATAAGCTCAAAAGTGCCTTGAAGGGTGTTTGGGTAAACAGTTTTGACCCAAAGTGCTTAATTGCTTTTCTCAGCTTATGGCTTATGGTTCTGCTCAAATGATGTTCAGATTTGCTTATTAGGTTAGTTTTAAGATGATTGAAACTTAATAGGTTTAAGCTTGAGCTTATTCAAGCTTATAAGCTACTGAAGTCTAGTGATAAAACTTAAAACCCTTTAAGTCTAATCTGTCACTCTTAAGCTTAATTTCTGGCTTATTGCTCAAGATTCATAAAAAGTTCCTTTAGTAAAAATTGCTTATTATAAGCTGTTTTATTAGTTTGTTCAAAAAGTTTTTGCAAAAATAAAAAAAGTGGAAATTGGGAAGTCAAGGGTGAGCAAGGCTCGAACCCTTGACCTCAACCAACCTCAACCCTTTTATACACACACCACACAACCATCTGCGCCCTTGGGACTTTTACGTCCAAGGGTGCAACCAAATTATATTTAACCTCTTTTTAGCCTTATTTCATAAAAAGCACTTCGAGTGCTTATTAGAGCTTTTCTGGCTTATTCATTTAAGCTATTCATACGGAAGCATGCAATTTTTCATGTGTTTCCTTTCAAGTTAGCAACTTTAGTAATTTTCTTGGATTTTTAATTCGAACTTTAGTATTTTTCGTGCATTTATTTCGTTTAAAAACTTTAAAAATAATGAATAAATAAATAAAAATCAAAAAAATAAATTTCTTTTTCTGGAAATTTTCTTTTAATATTTAGAAGGTTTAGGAATTAAATTTACGTTCGTAGGGCATAATTTTGAGATACTTGCTTATTTGTCGCGTTTTCCCGTTAATGTTTTTGTGTTTAATTACTTAATTGCTTAAGTCGTTTACTTTCCTTTGCATGTTTTATGTGTTTTTAGCTGTAGAAATAGAAAACCAAATCTAACCCTTGAATTATTCAATTACGCGATCACAAATTTAACCTGATTTTCAATTCACACCTCGTCGGGATACGACTCGGGAAGGTTTTTTTGAATTTTACTTTGGATAAAAGTAATCTTCTTTAGAATCCTTTTGGAATACTTATCTTATACTATTATTGATATTAGGGATTTAGAATATATATTTAAGTATATATAGGCTAAGTATTTGGAAATCAATTTTTTGCGCCGCTGTCGGGGAGGTTTGTTCGATTTTCGTGTTAACGTTTGAAGATTGGTTTTTGAAGACCCTTCCTCGTGAAGTTATCGTTTCTCATTTGTGAATATTTTCTTATTATAAAACCATAAAAATACAAAAATATTTTCTCAATTTTTTTTAAAAGTAATCAAAAATACCAAAAAAATCAAATAACCAACAAAATCAACCGTTGTGTCACTTGTGAATTCGGCTCACCTTTAGATTACAAACTTTAAGAGAGGTTTAAGGAGGGTTGATCCTACGAACTTCGACCCGAAAGGAGAAGGTTTTTAAAACGTTTCGCGCTTACCCGCTCCTCCGCTTCTTTGTGCGTTTTCTAAAGAGCTACCGTACACTTGTTTCATTATCGGTTAACAAAAATATTTTCTTTTCTCTTATTTTGTTCTTAGTTTATGCAAACTCGCTCTTCGTCAAAATTCGTTGGTGAATCTTCTACGAATCCTATTTCTAGGAATCCGAAACGTCGTAATCGTCGACGTTCTAAACAAAGAGTCGAACCGTTCGCTCTTGAAGAGACTCCTAGTAGTTACGGATGGCCCGATCAACGTACAATGGCGAATTACTCGTGCGACCCATCAGGGGTATACCGGAGGCAATACGTAGTACCCACAAACCGATTCTTCTTGGCTGAGCATTTCGAGCTCAAGCATAGTCTAATCAATCTTGTAACTTCAAAACAATTCTTCGGTTTTGAAAAAGAAGATCCTCATGCTCATATTTGATATTTTAACAAGATTACTTCTACATTGAAGTACAAAGATGTGCCTGAGACATCGATTAAGCTTATGCTTTTTCCATTTTCTATCGATGGTCCAGCCCGGATTTGGCTAGACAAAGAACCTTCTCATTCTATTCTCACTTGGGACGATCTTGTGTATAAGTTTATTAACCATTTCTTTCCCCCTCAAAAACAACAAATCTCCGAAATGAAATTTCAAATTTTCATCAAAAATTTGAGGAAACGTTTAGTGAGGCATGGGACCGATTCAAGGATCTCCTTCGAGCATGCCCTCATCACGGTTTTACCGAATTGCATCAACTCGAATACCTTCTACAATGGTTTAAACCCAACCGATCAAGATTCTTTTAACTCTGCCACCGGTGGAAATCTTTTGGAAAGAATGCCTCAAGATGCTTTGAAAATTATCGAAAACAAATCAAAAGTTCGTAATTCAAGAAACAAACCGATTGTTTCTCAAGTTAATACAAGTGAATTTAACTCTTCAGAGATGGCAAAACTTACCGATGCAGTAACTCAACAAACTAGTGTTATGACTAGTGCCATGACCGCTATGTTGAAACAACTTCAAGCAACCACAGCTCCAGCTTCCGTAAAAGCTGTTTCGGAATCTTGTGTTACTGTGGCGTGCTCAATCTAACGACAGTGTCCTCGCCACCAGATGGAAACACTTTTCCGGGCTATCAAGACAATATCAAGGATATGTTTACAGCACCAGCAGTAAACTACAATCCGAAAATACCGTTATCGTCCTCTGAGAGTAGCTAACCAAATTCGACCACCGGGTTTTGCTCAACCGAATGTGCAAAATAATCAAACCCGGTACAATCAAGATAGAGGAAATTATCAAGGAAATACGTCTTATCAACCTCCGATTCAACAATATCAAGTTGCTACTTCGAGTGACAAAGAGAAATTTAAGAAAACAAATGAAGCTAACAAGTAAGCTATGCAAAATTCAAATCAATAATTGAAAATGAATTAAGAAATGAAATGCAAGTTCATACAACTCAATGTCAAATCAAACCAATGAGCTTAAGAACATGATGGCTAGTTTCTTTCAAATGAATACCACTTCTTCTTCGAGTTCGGGTCCACTTCCTAGCAACACTATTGCTAACCTGAGAGGTGACTTGAAAGCAATCACCACCCAAAGTGGTGTTGCTTATGATAGACCACCTATTCCTCCTCCTTTTTCTTCTCTCCCCAAGGTGGTAGAACGGGAACCCGAGGTAACAAAGAATACGGTGCAACCAAGTACCAAACACATCCAACCTCCGGTAGTCCAAACTCGTGTTGATGAGCCCGTTGTTGCTCCTAAGCTTAAACCGACTATACCTTATCCTTCACGAACCAACAAACAAAAGCTTCGTGAAAAAGATGATAACCTTGCTTCAAATTTTGTTGAAATTTTTAGGGAATTTGCTCTTTTACATATGCCAAAATTTGCTCTAATGTTTAAAAGTCTCCTTAATAACAAGAAAAATTGATTGAATTTTAGCTAAAAACACCGGTGAATGAGAATTGTTCGGCGGTTATCCTAAAAACGTTACCCGAAAAACTTGGAGACCCCGGCAAATTTCTCATTCCATGTAATTTTCCGAAATTAGTTGATTGCTTAGCCTTGGCCGATCTTGGTGCAAGTATCAAGTTGATGCCTCTTTCCATATGGGAAAAACTATCACTCCCCGAACTTACTCATACACAAATGATTCTCGAGCTCGCAGACCGATCCAAGACTCGACCGGCCGGAATTGCCGAAGATGTCTTTGTTAAAGTAGGAAAGTTCCATTTTCCGGCCGACTTCGTAGTTGTTGATTATATTGTCGATCCTCGGGTTCCCTTAATTCTCGGGAGACCCTTTTTGAGGACGGCACGTGCTTTGATTGATGTTTACGGTGAAGAATTAACCCTACGTGTTGATGATGAAGCGATAACCTTTAAAGTTGGACAAACTTCTAGATACTCCTACACAAATTCTGAATGGGTTAATCGAATCGATGTCATCGACGTTTCATGTGAGGAGTATGCTTAAGAAGTTCTCGGATTTTTGGATATTTCTAAGAGTGGCAATCCCACTCCGTCTTTAGATCCTATCCTTTCTATTTCTTTCCCCTCTCTTACTCCGTTTGAAGGAGGCGACTTTATTTTGGAAGAATTGAAGCATGTCTTACAAATGATTCAATTCCACCGGGAATTGATGATGCCGAGACTTAGATACACGTATGGAGCTCTTCTTCTACTCGAGAAGTTATTAAATAATTATCCATCATCTCCTCTCCCTTCGAAAGAACTTCATTTTGAGGAAATTAAAATGATTAAATCTTCTATTGATGATCCTCTGGAGCTCGAGCTCAAAGAGATTACCCGTCACATCCTTAATAATGCGTTTTATAGAAGAGAACCGAAAAAGACCCGTCATAATGCCAAAGAGTTAAAAGATGACGAAAAAACCCCCCTTCTGAAAAGGTTCTCAAAGTCACACAAACGGACACTCGCATGGAAAATCTTCGACATAGGGTATCGACCTATTTTTATGTACTCATAATATCTAATGGAAGATGACTCAAACCAACGTTCTACATCAAAGAAGGGGGTAATCCGAAAAACCTGAGGTTATCAAAAATGAAGTTATCAAACTCCTTGATGCCGGATTGATTTACCCTATCTCTGATAGCCCTTGGGTTAGCCCCGTCCATTGTGTGCCAAAGAAGGGCGGTATGACCGTAATTGAAAATGATAATAATGAGTTGATACCTACTCGATTAGTTACGGGATGGCGCGTATGCATTGACTACCAAAAGTTAAATGATGCCACCCGTAAGGATCATTTTCCCGTTACGTTTCCATCGGTCCAAAAGCGTGAGAGACCTCGGGGAAATGAATATTATTGTTTTCTTGATGGTTTTTCTGGATATTTTCAAATACCTATTGACCCAAAAGACCAAGATAAGACCACATTCACTTGCCCTTATGGGACGTTTGCCTATCGTCGTATGCATTTTGGTTTATGTAATGCTCTGGGCACGTTCCAAATGTGCATGATGGCCATTTTCCATGATATGATCGAGGAAACAATGGAGGTCTTCATGGAAGATTTCTCGGTCTTTGGGGATTCTTTCTCGTCATGCCTCTCCCATTTAGACAAAAAAGCTAAAAAGGAGCAAGACACTATTTAGTTCTAAAATTAGGGAAATGCACATTTTATGTGTAAAAGAAGGCATTGTTTTAGGACATAAAATTTCAAAGTCTGGGATTGAGGTCGACAAAGCTAAAGTTGATGTTATAGCTAAACTCCCTCATACCAAAAACGAAAAGACTACCATTAAAACGTTCATAGGTTTAAGTGTCACTCCGGGTTTTATCGTCGATTTATCCAAGATTTTTCTAAAATCGCCCGGCCGATGACCCATCTTTTTGAAAAAGAAACTCCGTTTGTTTTCTCGAAAGAATGTATTGAAGCATTTAATATACTTAAAAAGAAGTTAAGCGAAGCCCCGATTTTAGTTGCCCCCGATTGGGACCTACCATTTGAAATTATGTGTGATGCTAGTGATTATGCGGTAGGTGCAGTCTTGGGGCAACGAAAGACCAAACATTTTTAGCCTATACACTATGCTAGTAAGACCATGACGGATGCTCAAGCACATTACACGACTACGGAAAAAGAATTATTAGCCGTGGTGTATGCTTTCGAGAGATTCCAGCCTTACTTAGTCTTTTCTAAGACCATAGTGTATACGGACCACTCGGCTCTTAATTATCTTCTTCCTAAGCAAGATGCTAAGCCGAGATTGCTCCGGTGGATTCTCCTACTCCAAGAATTCGATGTTATAATTCGTGATAAAAAAGGAGCAGAGAATCTCGCGGCCGACCACTTATCAAGACTAGAAAATCCCCATCAAAGTGGTCTCGAGAAAAAAGAAATTACGAAAACATTTCCTCTCGAGACACTTGGGATGGTTACCTTTCGTGGTGATACAAGTACCCCATGGTTTGCCGACATTGCAAATTACCATGCGGGGAATTTTATTGTAAAAGGGATGTCGTCCCAACAAAAGAAAAAATTCTTTAAGGATATTAAGCATTATTTTTAGGACGACCCCTATTTGTTTAAGATTTGTGCGGATCAAATGATTAGGCGATGTGTTTACGGCCAAAAAGCCGTTGATATCCTCACGACTTGCCATAATGGACCCACCAGGGGACATTATGGTGCCAACTACACCATACAACCGCTAAAAAACAGTCTTTGAATGCCCGAATTCTTTTTTTGCCTAACTAATTACCGAGATGTCCTCATGACTTGGTCACAAGCAACGTGTACGCTGTCAACGTCAAGGTAAAATCTCGCAACGTGATGAAATGTCTCAAAATGCTATTCAAGTTTGCGAGATCTTTGACGTGTGGGGCATCGATTTTATGGGACCATTCTCGTCTTCACGAGGGAACAACTATATTCTCGTAGTCATTGACTACTTGTCAAAATGGGTTGAAGCGAAAGCGCTCCCCACTAATGATGCCCGAGTTGTTGTAAAAATTTTGAAATCCTTTTTTGCCCGATTTGGGACTCCACGTGCTATAATTAGTGATCGTGGTACCCATTTTTGTAATGATCAATTTGCTAAAGTTATGTTTAAATATAGAGTTACTCATTCTCCTCTCTACCCGCGTAAACACCCACAAACAATGGCAAGTGGAGGATTCAAATCTTGCTTAAACAATTTTAGAAAGGACCGTAGGGAAAACCGTGCTTCCTTGTCCAATAAGCTAGATATGCACTAATGTGCCTTTCGTAAACCGCTTTCAACAAAACACCAATCGGTGCACTCCTTATAAGCTCATGTACGGAAAGCTTGCCATCTTCCTATCGAGCTAGAGCACAAGGCCTATTGGGCCTTAAAAACATTGTAATTTTGACCTTAAGACCGCGGGTGATCACCGAAAAGTTCAAATGAATGAATTAAACGAACTTCGTGATCTAGCCTACGAGAATTCTTTGATCTACAAAGAAAGACGTAGAAGATTCATAACTCCAAGATCAAAAACTGCGTCTTCAACGTTGGTGATCGGGGGGGGTGGGGGGGGGGGGGTGGGGGGTACTTCTCGTTCAATTCTTCCCTCTATTAAAGATTTTTCTCTCGAGAAAACTAAAAACCTTTGGACCGGGCCGTTCACCGTTGCTCAAGTTTTCCCTTATGGCACCGTTGAGTTATCTTCAACTAACGGACCAAACATCAAGGTGAACGGTCATAGACTTAAGCACTATTTTGGAGGGGACATACCACCGATGGTTGTCCCGGATCTCCAAACTTTCCCCATGGACAAATAAATTCGGGGAAGAGTCAAGCTTAGTGACTCATTAATAAACAAGCGCTTCGTGGGTGGCAACCCATGCTTATCCTTAGTAGTAGTATATTTATGAATAAGTGTGATGTGAGGAGGCTCGCCTCTTCCTTTATCGTGTTTCGTGTTTTGTGGTTTATGTCCAGGATTGCCCCGGATTTTGAAGACTCTCGTGCTCCGTATTTTTTGTACTCATCGTACACATCGATCTTCAATCCTTCGCATGCGTAAAATATATGGTAATCCGATAATCCGAGATCCTTATTATTTAATGTTTATATTAATTAGCATACTATAATAAACGGCTTTAGATTTGCGTAGAAACCCCTTAATATTTGGATTATGCCTTGAAATTAGTATGGGGTGTCAGTCTCACATTGAGGACAATGTGTAGTTCTAGTATGGGGGATCATTCGATTCGATCTTGCTTGCATTTGTCTTGTCTTCACGTAACCCCATTTTTCCACCAAAAATAACAAAAATATGCCAAAATTTAAAAAATTTCAAAAAGAGAATAAGTGTTTTGACACATAGTTTTATCTTTTTAAGGACTAAATTTTGACTTGATCGAGCATGTTGCGCTCTAGCTTGACCCTTAAGTTATAGAATTTAAGCTTTTGCTAGTCTTTTATATAAGAAGCTTTAAAACGCGAATTCTAGCTTAAAAAGAGCCAAGAGTTTTGCAATTCCTCCATGATAGACTTTAAAATATGCAAAGCTTGTTTTATTAGACTAAGCATTTTCGTGGATCTTTTTATTAAAGAATTATTAAATTTGGCGAAGAACGGAATGATAGAGTTTATATATAAAGTTTAGATGCTAAACATAAGTATTGGAACTCTTTAAGGCTCATAAGGTTAATTGTGGGCTTTTTGCTCCCATCAGCTTAAATAAACGTTATATTAATTGTTGAATAAATAAAGGTTACTTTAGGTTTTTTTGCAATATCTTAGTTTAAATCACTTCGTGGAGATCCATCTGGTGAAAGTACGTACACATCGAGTTTTATCATTGTTGTGGGAAATAGATTCCCTGGACGAAGGTCGGCTCGCATACCGATGTGGGCAGTATGTTGAAAAGACCACAGGCTTAAAATTTGGCTATAATAATACATATTATTAAATGTAATAAAACCGAAGCCAAAAAACGACTTCTGGGATCAATGGTCGCTTGCATACCGATGTGACAGTCGTTTAAAGGGTGGAGGTATATAAAAAATAAAACTGTGGGCTATAAAAGGTTACTGCATCTTGACGGCTCACAACCGCATGTCGCAATCTATCTAAATAAAGCACATAGTAATTAATCCGAAGACTGAAAAAAATTGCTGCATCTGCGGACACACGAACCGATGTTGCAGCCTTCTAAAGGACCGAGGTGTAATAATGTTGCAATAATAATAATAAAGCCAAATTTAGACTCCGGGGTTATCTTAAAAGGATAACCCCTAAATCATGCAAAATTAGAACCTTAATGTGGACCTTATTCTCACCATATCGCCTCTTTAGGAAAGGATTTCAAACTAATTATGGTCTAAACCGGGTTATACTTTATGTGAATAAGACATTAATTTATTTGACACAAATAATAATAATAATAAAATCTTTAGAGAACTTAAAGAAATAAGGGAGCAGAAAGTAGCAATACTTTCACAATTAGCATTTATGAGTAGTGTTAGCATCTTAACTTGTATTTAACAATGATTTCGTTTTTAAGCTTAGTTTGGGGCGAGTGAAAAATCAAGGACGATGAATTTATCCTTTTATTATTTCTTGTTCCGTGAAGATATGATATGAATAATAAATGCATAAAAATGGTTAAACAGGAGGCTTTTTAAACTAGTGATTTCTTAATCCTCTTAGATGAACACTTAGCTACTTTTTGAGATAATTAGTCTAAGGGGGTTGAAATTTTTGGTTTTCTAAGCTGAGTTTAGACCATTGTGTGCGGACATAGAATAGCTTCGATTATGGGGGATTTTGTAAGGTTGCATTAAAAACACATACCTTTTACCTAATAAAACGAGCTAAAAAGACTAATAATGACCAATAAATACAGAAAAATGCATTGTATTCGTTTGTATTGTGAATTTTGTCTTGCAGGTAACGGATATTGCACAAAAGGACGAAAACAAAGAAAAACGGACAAAACTGGACACGAGAATGGAAAGAGTATAGGAAATCAAAGCCGAAGGCAAAATTTACCAAATCCAATCCCATTGATCATTTAAACCCTAAAACAAATTGCATCATTAGTCCTTAAATACTTACACCGTTAGTCCTAAACAGTTTGCAAAGTTAGTCCCTAAAACTAAACGGTTGTTAGTTATACCTAACAATTGTTAAGTTTTATTACTAAAACTTATAACCCTTTCAACCCGGCCCAAACCAATAACCCTAGCCCAATCCCCTTTTACCTATGATCAAAACCCGGTCAAACAATAAAAAAAGGGCGCCAAGAACAGTTTTACTGTTCCCCCTTCGTTCCCAAATTTACCAAACCCTCTGACACCTCAATTACCCAACTTTAAGTACAATTCACCTCTTCTAGAACAAGTGACGCAAGCCTTGACGTTTTAAGTTGTACACGCTGGCGATCCTAGAGGATTTCATGATCCAAGGGTGCCAATCATTGCTTTATGCCAAAGCAATGATTAGAGGGTCAGGATTGGAGGACTAGGATGACTCCTTGAAGGCCTAGAAGATTCAGAAGTCCCTATAAATAGGGCTATCCTCACACACACAAGATGTCTAGTTTTTAGCTTATTTAGTCATTTTTAGCTTATTAGCTTAATGTTTTAAATTTGATGTAATTTTCTTCTTAAAAAGCTTGTACTCAGTTTAAGTAATCAATAAAAAGTTTAGTTTTCATATTGTTAAAGTTTAATTCGTGTTTTTACCTTATTGCACTATGGTTTAAATAAGCTCTCTAATATTCTAATAAGCTTAATAAGCTTTCCTAATCACTAATAAGCTAGCTTAATACTCAGTTAAGCTCTCAAAGCTTAACTGAGCTTATCAATACTCAATCTCTTCCTACAGATATACCACACTTAATTGAAGGAGCCAAACTTGTGAATGGGGCTTCCATGACCTTACCAACTTATCCTAGATAAGCTGGAGCTTTGTTGATCAGCTCTTGGAGCATACACGATAAGCCTTGTTTGTGCAAAGGCTATTGTAAGTCTTATTTTCCATTTAATAGCTTAATTTTGCACTTAGCTTATTTTTGCTTATTGTTGTTTAGATTATCTTAAAATTGCTTATTATAGTTGTTAGTTGCTTATTATGTTCAATTCTTAGTTTAAATCTTAGTTTACAAGTATTTGATATAAATCAGTTGCAAAATCTAAAAATATTAGCATAATTTGTTTGCTTATTATTTCTGCTTATTTAATTGTTGAAAAGTGCTTAAAAGGTCTGATATAAGTTTGTCACTATCTGGTATTGAGAATTTAAGCTTTAATTCTAAGTATTATAAGCTAATAAGTTTAAGCAATTTAAAGGGGTGTTTGGCTCAAGGCAGCACTAACATGAGTTAGTGTTGTCAAGAGCCTTTTGGTTCTTTAGATTGATTTTAAACATCAAATTTAAGTTTATAAGACAAGTTTTAAGATTCATGTTTTTAGGATTAAATTAGCTTAATATGCAATTTTTTGTGTGTTGATTGCTTGAATCTAGGTCATAATTCAAGCACGTTGAGCTTTGATCTGTGTTTTAGTTAAACAGTGGTTGATTTCCTCTTGTTTTGGAGTTTAAATGATGTTGACATAGAGTCCTTAATCTGCAAGTCAACTGAATCAACAAACAAAAACAGCCAAAAGGCCATTTTAATCTCAAAATTAATGTAGCTTAAGTAGAAATTAGCTTCTGAAATTTAGTTTACACTTAGTTCATAGGCCAATCTAGATAGGTTAGGGCTTTTTTTAAGTTTTAAAACTTATTTACACATCTGTTTTTAGGGCTGCAATTTAGACTTTGTAGTTTTCATAAAATTTGAAAAACCAAAAAAATAGTGTAAACTACCTGATCTAGCTTTTTCGTTTAGCCTTTTCTTTTCTTATTTGATTTTCAAAATGCCTTTTGATTGTTGATTTAGATAGTTTTTAGTAAAGGCTTTAAGGTTTTATAAGTCATTTTGTCATAAGGATCTGTTTAGTTGCATAAAAATAAGCTCAAAAGTGCCTTGTTGGCTGTTTGGAAAACAGTTTTGACCCAAATTGCTTATTTGCTTATCTCAGCTTATGGCTTATTATTTTTGATTAAATTTTGTTCAATCTTGCTTATTAGGTTAGTTTTTAAATGTTTGTAGCTTAATTGGTTTTTGGTTTGAGCTTATCCAAGCTTATAAGTTTTTTTTTTAGTTTAGTGAAAAAGCTTAAAATCCTTTTAAGTCATATATGTAACTTTTAAGCTTAATTTCTGGCTTATTGCTTAAGTTTTAAAAAATATTTCTTTTGTAAAAAGTGCTTATTTTAAGCTGTTTTATAAGTTTGTGAAAAGAGTTTTGTAAAAATAAAAAAAGGGAAATTAGGGAAGTCTTGGGTGAGCAAGGCTCGAACCCAAGACCTCTACCCAACCTCAACCCTTTCTTTACACACACACCTCAACCACTGCGCCCTTGGGACTTTTACGTCCTAAGGTGCACAAACAATACTTTTAACACATTTTTGGCTCATTTGTATAATAAGCACTTCGAGTGCTTATACAATTTTTTCAAGCTTATTCGTTTAAGTATTTTCTAAAATTTTAATTTTCCTGCATTCTTTACATCTTAAGTTAATTTTAGGATTTTTCTTAGATTTTTAATTTAATTTTTAGTATTTTTCTTGCATTTTATTAGATTAAAAACTTAAAAAAATCATAAAAAATAAAAAAAAATAAAAAAAATAAATTTCCTTTTCTGAAAATTTTCTTTTAATATTTAGAAGGTTTAGGATTTAAATTTACGATCGTAGGGCTTAATTTTGACATACTTGCTTACTTGTCGCGTTTTCTTTAATTCACATTAGCGTTTTTGTGTTTAATTGCTTAATTGCTTAGTCGTTTACTTTCCTTTGCATGTTTTATGTGTTTTTATGTGTAGAAATAGAAAACCAAATCAAAACTTTGAATTATTCAAATTCGTGATCACAAACTAAGCCGACTTTCTATTCACACTTCGCCGAGGACAAACGACCCAGGAGATTTTAGGAATTGCTTTGGTTAAGAGCGATTCTTTTAAATATTTTGGAATACGTATACTACTATATTATAATTGACTTCGCCTCTTAATTACACATACTTGTTTGTGTGTGTGGTTTGGAGCGGATCATTATGTATATCCGGTTAACAATGTAAGCCAAAATAGTAGTCCACGAATATACGTCAATCAAAGTAAATAATCAAAAACACTTTCCTTGTGTTTTCAAAATAAGCTGTGAGCTATAAGCTCATAATAAGCCACGAACAAGCCCAAAATAAGCTATACAAGCTATTATCCAAAATAAGCTATCTAGCAATATATGTTTTTCAACCATCACGACCACAATATCAAAACTAACAAAACCTTATATTTTTTTCTTTTTTATTTCGAACCCAATACGCACCCTAGATAATCATTTTTTAAACTTTTCGCTTTCGATTTTAAACGATCGGACCGTACAACTAACATCTATGCATCACTAACAACCCAAAAGGACAAGTAAAATTTAAATTTGAAAGACTTACAAAAATGGTCTTTAAAATAAATTTCGACGCGAACCGGACAACCCAAACGTTGTTTAAATGCTAACCCGTGCACTAGAATCAACCCGGAAGTACCCAAACTCTCATGTTTTTTTTATCAAAGTTTAAAAAATAAAGTGAGTGTGTGTGCGGCTTAACTCGGACGCAACTGGAGAGAAAGAGAGGAGAAGTTTTTGATTTTCAAAACATGTGTTGTGTGTGTTCTAGGCCAAGACAAGGATACTTGTACCCATGCTATGACAAGGGTCCTAATAATAAGCCATCGTGTCTCCCATCATGTTTTATAGCCGGCTAGGGGTATCCTAGGGGCTCGGGTGTCATCGTTTTGTGTCGGGATCACTTAAAAGCTCATAAAAATTTATCGTAAAATATTTTCCGAAGTTACTTAGTATTTTTATTCATCTTAAAAATACTTTTTTAATAACTTAGAGTATTTACTTGACATATTTCCACACTTTATCTTCCAAAAACTCATTTTGGACATTAACGGACGTGCCGGGACTCGTTTTCGACATTTCTAAAAAATTCACGGGTCAACCATCCGAAACATTCATAACATAATAATACTCTCTAAAAAGGATTATTATACGCAATAAACAACGAAACATCTGAATTCTCATAAATTCAATGTCGTCAAAACGATACAAATTCTGAATAAACTGACAAACGTCAAATAGTCAAAGGACTAATGTTAGAATATTCAAAGAACAAAAAGGGCAAGGGTAACAAATATGATTATGATTAGTTGTACTTAAGGGTCGGTTTCTATATTAGCTATAAAGAAGTGGTAAAACTAATTTTGTTAACTTTTGGGGCGTTTGGTATTAGTTATTAAACCTGCTTATAATGGTCTTTCAGATAATGTAGGCGTCATAATCACCTATAACAAAATGCTATTTAGAAGATGTACATTTACTTTTCGAAACATAATGATTAGTAGAAACATGCAATGATATATATATATATATATATATATATATATATATATATATATATATATATTCTAAAGGTATACAAGAATCACCATTCATCAGTTCCTATTGGTCATTCGTATCCTTTATGTTGCTTGTAGCTACCTTTTGCAGCAGTAATTTGTGACTTCTAGAAATGCCCTCTGTTTCTAACACATTCAGCTATAAACGGTACCCCAAGATAAATGGCTTTCTTTTTGAGCTCTTGTGCATCTTGTCTTCCGTATATGTATCCGATAGTGTGTAAAATATTTGCTCCAAAAGCTGCCAAAAAGATAGTTGAAAACATATCATCAACAAGTTGAAACATTTATAGAGAAGTTTATCAATGTTGGTTACATTTGATCTCAAACGGGTCAGAATTTTCTAGAAGCCTATATCCGCCTTAAATACTAGCTAACGGAAGCAACCTATTTTGACCTGGGACATATATTAGCTAACGGAGGCATGAGTATCTGCTTGAGAAATTCGTTCTGCCTCAGACTCAACACGTTGCAAAAATTCATCTTTATCACCTCGAACATATTGGTGGATAAAAAAATTCAATGTTCTGGCCAATTTCTCTTCTCTTTCGCTTTGGATAGTCTACATTATATTAAGTTCCAAAATTGTCTACATTACTAAATTTGTGACATGTTACATAAATAAAAAACGTTGATATACTTGCCTTTAACTTCTCGTGGATAACTTCTGGGTCGTCATTTTTACCCATTAATTCTGCAGAAGCCATTCTCGCCACAACTATGTGTCCTATGTAGTCTTCAAATAGCTCACTTCCGAAAAGAACATCAAAACAACAGTGGAATCAAGCATGACGTCCCTATGAAATGATGTCCAATGTAAGACACGTCTTGCATAAAAAGTGAATCAGGAAAAAATTTAACCACATAATGTAACTAGATAGTTTTCTAAATTTCATAAATTTATAATTAAATCAGGATAATAAATACTTTACGTTAAGCCAACGATGCCTACTTAGATACGGAGCCCTTCCCATTCCGATCATACGCATCACTCTTCACAGGATCACTCAAGATCTGATAAGGTTCGCCGAGTACCTACTTATGAACAAAACTACGTTCTTACATTCTTCTGA
>BQNB010104267.1:2602-23855 GCA_026074375.1 Tanacetum coccineum | reverse complement strand
TTATAATAATAAGCCTCAGCTCCATCTCATTGACAAACAAATTTATAAAAATACAAATTTCAATTTCGACTTATAATATAAACCTAGCCTCAGCCCTATCTCATTTGCCAAACAAATTTATAGAAATACAAATTTCAATTTCGACTTACAATATAAGCCCTAGTCTCAGCCTCAACCCCAACACAAGCCCAGCCCCGATCCATTTCGATAAACATACCCAGACTATGTTACATTTAACAATTTAAAAAGTGCTAGTAACATAAAAAGTGGTCATGGTATCGGTGCAACTTTCTTTTAAAGATATGTATGTGAGAAATACATTTTGGTGGATACAATGATTAGTGATGATGAAATTATAGCGAGAAAAAAAATGATAGAGGTATGACAACAATAATTGTTATTGTTGGTAATTTAAAGGCGAAACAAACAAACAAATCGAACAGACTAAGCGAAAGTTTTATTCAAATTATCAAACTAAATTCTTTTTTGGGTTAGTTGGCTTCAACATCCTTTTTTGATTCCTTTGTAATTTTCTAGCTTCTTGCTAGTGGTTCTAATAAAGTCGTCGTTAAAAAAAAAAAAACTAAATTCAAAGGTACCAATACAAAATTAGAATTTAAAAACACTAAGAAACTAATGTCGTGAGCCTCTATCTATAGACAATTAATTACTTAGAAACAACAAAATTTTAAACTGACTCAAATTAAAAAAACATACCAAAAACTAATATATATCCAAAACCAAATTTACGAAACAAACCTTGAAATTTAAGTCAGTTTCTAACAGTTATTTTGCAATGAGCATAATAGTGAAAAAGAGTAACACTATATCCTTCTACTTATTCTCCTAAGAGCATGATATGATCATCACATATAGCAAAATCAAGTATTAAAATGAGGAGAAATAATTAGTCGGTAGCAAATGACGAAATTTTGTAGTTAATTAAGATGAATTAGAAGAATCTAGTATGAATATATATCATTTTCCAACAGTGAAAATATGTGTAACTTCTTGTCCGAGTGTGTTCACCAACCCTCTTAAATGGTAATATGTAGTCGTCAAGTTAAGTTCTACCATGCAGGCATGCAGCATAGATATCCCGAATAGGCAGGTTGGTGTGTTCGATATTAAGTGAATCAAGATTATCCAAGTCAATAGCGTTGCTAGTTACGTGTTGTCGTAGAATTATTAGTAACATTCTTATTCGGCCAGTATGTATTCAACATCACAATTATGGCACCCTACATAGTTGGTACTCAACCCATTCCAACTCCATTCCATAATACGTAATGATTAATATAAGGGTGCGTTTGATTTGTTATCTAGAATCACAATCGGTATGGATTTGAAAAAGATGTGGTATGGAATTAATAAATGTAAAGTTACATCCATTATTATTTTTGTTGGAATGGCAATTTGAGTCAACATGTCCTCTAGCCCAGAAGTGCGTAGCGAGCCCACACAACAGGTGGGTCCAGCCCAGAAGGCAATGGCTCCCTTCCCTTACACACGCGGAGGAATCCCTTTCGCCCTAGACAAACTCGAACAAGAGACCTGCCTAGGAGGGTAAAACATCCATACCATTGGACCAAAGCCCGTGTGGGTTTTTGTAAGTTACATCTTTGATGCGTTAGAATTATATAACAAGTCTTAAGCTTTCACATAGATTTTATACCTCGAGAAAAATGAGATGAAATTATTCAAAATTTGCTTGAAAAATATTATGTAACCTTTAGAAATTGTAACTGTGATAATTTTCACTTTTTTAAACATATTTTTTGGGTAAAGAAAAGTAAAATATTTTAAAGATCATTTTTAGCCATTTTTGTTTACATCCTGTCCTTTGTCGTAAAACGAGTTGGTCGACCCGCGCTTCGCTGCGGGACAGCTAGTGAGCGTCGTTATTGTTGATGTGAAAATGGGTCGGCTGAAATGGGTCTGGCGTTTGGTTCACACGAAAATAGGATTTCACGTATGTTGGCTTTAATCTTGATTGAATAAGTCTTTTAGTAGTAATTGAATTAGTAAATGTGCAGGGTTATGGGTTTTTTATTTTTGATAAAAAAAAGGACTTTGGTAAAAATCTGACCGAGTAATTATTGCATGTTGCACTATGGGTAGAGTGGGTCTAGTTGTGTGCCTAGTCTTTAGTGATAAGAAAGTTGCTATCTTTATGGTTGACAGTTCTTATTAAGCTATATAATAGCCGACTTTAGGTTTATCCAATATAGTGCAAGATTTTTTTAGCTCTCTTCGTCATATAATCAGATCACTTAGCAACCATAAATCCAACACGTGGTATCTAGAGCTAGGTTTGATTGAAGGCTGGTTTGAGAGTCGGTTTCAAGATAAGGGTGTAGCCCTACGCAGGCAGGTCAGACGCACAAGAGGAAATCGATTATTATGAAGAAAGAGTTTTCCAGTACCTTGTGCTAGCAAGAAAGAGAAGAGAGAAGCACTCAAGGGAACCGGAAGCACAAAACCATAGCAAGTAGAGAGTTTTGTGTTTGTAGCAAGTAGCAAACAAGAAACAATATTAAGAAAGCAAGAGTCGACAAGCACGAGTCGGTAAGCAAGAGTCGACAAGCAAGAGTCGGCAAGCAAGAGTCGGCAAGCAAGAGTCGGCAAGCAAGAGTCGGCAAGCAAGAGTCGGCAAGCAAGAGTCGACAAGCAAGAGTCGATAAGCAAGAATCGATTAGCAAGTAGCAAGAACGAGAAAGACAGCAAGTAGAAAAAAATGACGAGCAGCAAGGGCAAGGAAGACGAGCAGAAAGCAAGATAAGAAAGAATGATCGTGATGATCGTGGCAGGAAAGTGAGTTCCGACGTGAGACCGTGGAACTAAGAAAAAGACCGTGTCCGTGATTATGATCGTATGAGTAGAGACCGTGAAAGGCATCAAGATTAAGGGGGTGAATGTTTGGCCTTATCTTTGATTGAAATAATCCTTATTAGGTATTATTTGAATTAGTAAATGTGCATGGTTTGGTTTTGAATAAAAAAAAGGACTTGGTAAAAGATCTGACCGAGTATTATGTGCATGTTGCACGTTGGGTAGAAGTGGTCTAGTGTTGCCTAGTCTTTAGGTAGAGAAAGTTGCTATCTTTATGGTTGACAGTTGCTTTGTAAGGCTATATATAGCCACTTTAGTTTATTCAATATAGTGCAAGATTTTTTAGTCTCTCTTTCTCCATATTATCAGATTCACTTAGCAAGCCTTAAACCTACAACGTATTTATTGTAATATTTATCCCTACCCTCGGGTATACCTTGAGATAAGGGTATGATGACTATATAGAATCGGTCTTTCTAAACATATGATGCATAGGTCAACCCCTGTAAATGCATCAACACTGCTCAATTTAATGGGTCGATTCAGGCAGTGTTTTATCTGTCACGGGTCAAACGTAAAATTAACAAAAAACAACTTATAAGCGGACACGTCAAAAACCACCTGAAGTGTATCCCTATGCACAAAACCTCATAAACAGTTTGTTGGCAGAAAGATTGAGCCATGTAAATATCCATACCTGCTTTCTTGAACTTTCTGTTTCAGTTATAATATTATTTACGCACACATGGTTATGTTATTGTTACTTATCGCACTTACGGTTCTGTTTTCATTAGAATCAAGGTAGCATGTTGCTTGAGAATGGACATTCAGCCACCTAAAAGTCCATCTGTATAGGCGGCCTAATCTAACACTTCGATTGCCCTTCCATTACTGAAATTGGTCTTCACCTTCTGCTTTACTTCTACCTGCAATTTCAAAACATATAATGAGACGCGTATCGAAATAAATGAAATGCACCAGGTTAAAGTCTGAAATGATTAAGAGCGAAAATGAAAACCCTTTGATCCACCATAGGAGTTCTGGCACTGTTTTCTAGATTGAATTTCCTCCTTTCTTACTTTGGCGGCAACGTTGGCAACAATATGAGCATAAGGTTTGCGAATGTTGGCTAACGGTGGGTATATGGCATCGCCTGTAAAATCATCGTATTACATCTGAAACAAAGTGTCCACAACCTATTACGAGTAGGATGTATCATTCGCCTGTTTACAAAGTGTCTCCTTTTTTCCTTCTGATTTTAGTGACTTCCTTGTTTAGTCGTAATCAGTACGATCTGAATTGAAAAAGAGAGAAGCTTTGTCATCATGGGGAGTGTAAAGTCCCGTAAAAAAACTCGCCTCAACACAAAGTTTGATATTTTAGTTGGTTGTTTGTTGATTTGTTAATGCTAAGTAAATCATGTCAAGTCAGGTACAAACTTTAAACACCTTGGTGTCTCGTTTTTATAATTTTGCACAACCTAAATCTTTGAGTAAAAACAACGTAAGTATGCATCATGGAAAAGTTTCCAGTCATTTTTAAACCATTTCCCATTACCCTTTTTGGTGCATTTTATATTTGAAACGTTTGGGATAAAAAGACAACTCGTTTTAGTCTATTTGAAAGTAAAAGGTGACTTGTTGCGACATTTTATATTAAAATGCCAAGTGAATCAGAATGATGAAATAGTAACTACCCCAAAACTGCAAAACTAATTGCAAAGAAAAAGAATATTTGTGTACAATATGAGAATGACATCTATCATAAAAATATCAAACATATTTCATATATGTTCAAAAAAATGTTGTTTATACAAACTTACACATGATATGATTACTTGTTAATCCAAACTAAATAAATTGACACATGTGCTTAGGTTGCATAATATCCATAAACTCATGATTTATAAAGTGCAGAATAATTTCGAAGAAAGTAAAGTTTCTTGCTAAACCATCAACCACGTATTCATAACGAAGTTATCTTAGAGAATATTTGGCAGTTTTATACTCTTTTAATCCAACTATTGTGTTTTAAAATTCAAAGAATCAACCTTTAGCGTTTGGATACAGTGAAATTGCCTAAGATTTTCTTATTATTTAGGGTCGAATAGTCACTGTAGGAGTAGGCACAACTAACCAAATATGATAATGTGATTAACTATGGGACATCTTACATGTAAATTCTTAAATGGTCAGTAAAGTAAACTTTCAATACCCTACAAAATTATAGAACTTTTTTTTTAAAATTTTTAAAAAACTTTTTTTTTTTTTTTTTGGGGAAAAGGAAAGGATGTGTATCAATATGCCCAACCATTTCTTAGTGAAGTTGTGCAGGTCCATCACGATTCTGCAACAATAATCCATGGCAGACCAAAATTGTTATGCATCATAAAATATCTTGAAATAAATAAGTAACTGGTCTTCATAATTACATGAAGTCGTAATTAACATCAGTTATGACAATAAGAACTTTTAAGTTTTCGCAATAGGGGCTAGCTCCGTTAAGTATGAACACGTATGTGTCAAAAACATAAATAGTAAGACATTAAACACGGTTAAACTCGGCTGCAATATGTCGTGCAGCCAATTATCGCTACAAATCTAACTTATAAAACATAGAGGTTTGAGGAGAGAATCCAAAAATCCAAGATGGTGTTGTTTCCTAGTGAGTCAAAAATGGTAACACTATCAGAAGACCCGTTTAATATTTAAATTCACTCCTTAATAAAAGATAAGGATGAAGAATAATAAGTGATCGATCACAAAAGAGAGATTTGGTATATACCCTCCTGGTTTTTATCACCAAGAGAGAATTATTTGCTGAACAATGTTAAATGGATAATCAGTAAGGCGAGGCGCGATGTGAGGTGAAATTTCGGGAATGTAAACCATATTTCTGATGAAGTGAATTTTACTCCGGGGTTTAACACGTACTAAAAGAGAAGCAGGTGGGAATCTATGGACGCGGATCATTAAGAGATCTGAAGGTTCTCGAAAGGTGGTTCTATATTAATGTTGATGGATGAATTGTTAAGGTGGACAAACAATGGGGTATAAATATGGACGGGTTGTATGTAAGAATAATGTAGAGACATTAAATCGCAAGGAGTGGATGGTGTTTTCGATGAAAATGTAGTCTTTAAATTAACCAAGGACTTAACCAAAGGCTAAAAAAGATTGGTAAATGCGTGTGTGTGCTCAAACAAGGTGAATTTTCTTACGTTGCAAGAAACTAAAATGGAGTCTATTGATTTGTTTGAAATCAAAAGATGCTGGGGTAACTTTGCGTTTGATTATGTGCATAGTGCCTCGGTTGGTAATCATATGGGATGTTTATGTGTTATATGGGATCCTAATGCGTTTAAGAAACTAAATTCAACGTTACAGATTATTTTTGTTAATAGATTCAAGAAACTGGGTGTCTAATGGCAAATTACTTCTTATTATTTCGTGTACCCCGCAAGAGTTGTCAGAAAAGAAAAGTCTATGGGATTATTATGCCACGTCAATGATATTGGAAAGGATCAGTGATTATCCATGGTGATTATAATGAGTTCCTAATAAAAAATAAAGATTTGGAATTATTTTCAACGTGCTGAGCGAAGCTTTTAACTACTTTTATCTCAAGGCGAATTTAGAGGAGTTTCTTCACTAGGTGGATGTTTCTTTTACATGGTGTCCACAGATGAGCTTCTAAGAATGAGTAAGCTTGTTAGATTCCTCAAGTCCGAAAGCTCTGAGGTGAGTGTCCTAATTTTATCACCATCACC
The DNA here is from genome assembly GCA_026074375.1 of Tanacetum coccineum. Lineage (NCBI taxonomy): Eukaryota > Viridiplantae > Streptophyta > Magnoliopsida > Asterales > Asteraceae > Tanacetum > Tanacetum coccineum. The sequence continues at coordinate 17,254 of BQNB010104267.1, read as the reverse complement.
CGAGATAGATTTTTAATCAGACCACCCGTCCTATATTATAACGTGAATCTCCTCATGACTATGTCCTATTCGTTCGTTTTTTCATTATTTGCTGGGAAATGGAGGGTTTTGAGAACTTTGTTAAGAGTTGTGGCTGAAGTCCTCCAGGTAATAATTCCTAATGCTATGATCAACAAGAGAACAATTTGAAATATACTAAAAAAAAGAAATACGTGTTTGAATGGCATGAAGACAAACCCGTAACTCGAAAACATGTGCGGAAACCAGAGCTCGCTCACATACTGGAGAGCGATCATTGACAAAGGAGAGCTGTCGTCTGATACTTTTGCATAAACGTGCGGAGGTTGTAAATATCGATACAAGAGGGGATAAATGGTGTTGCATTGGAGATCTCAAAAGCAAAAATCAATGGGCAATTGAACAGACGAGGAACTCAAAATATAACCATGGTATTCTTAATAAGTAGACGAAAACTAACTTTCTATAACGAGGGATCTGGTGGAAGGATTTGGTGGGAAAATCCTAATCGGTATAAAAATGAGTTCCTTAATCATTTCAAGAATCGTTTTGATAGACCTAAATCTTCGCCGATGCTTAATATGGAGTTTCCTCCATCAACTAATTCAATGCAACAACTGATTTGGAAGCCGAAAGTGTCAAATGAAGAGATTTAAAGAAGGCGGTTTGGATTATTGGTGTTGAGTAAATCTCGGGGCGATGGAATCACATTGGTTTTTATTAAAAGGTTTTGGAGTTTAATAAAAAAGATGTGTTGGTCGGCGTGAAATATTTCATTCATTACAGTCGTAATTCCAAAAAGGATGTAATTCATCTTTCATAGCGTTGATTCCGAAGACTCTCGAAGCAAAAATGGTGAAGGATTTCAGACCGATTAGTCTTATTGGGAGCCTTTATAAAATAATTGCCAAAATTTTGGCTAATCGTCCTTGTGTGGTGCTGTGTAGATATTGTTAATGAGGTGCATATCGGCTTTTGTTGCGGAATATGCAAATTCTTAGACCATTTATACTTAATGAGGTTTTGCAGTGGTGTAAGTTGAAGAAAAAACTTCATGAAGAAAAAACATTCATTGATCTAGAAAATTGTCTATGAAAAGCTTATGATTTTTGTTTCGGATTGGGTAGTCAACCTTGATGATAGTCTTAAGAAAATTTAAGTTTTGGTGAAAAAAGGGTGTTGTATTTGGATTCAAGAATGTCCTATCGATCTTCTTGTGGTGATCGGTTTTTAGTGAATGGAAGGCCCTACGGAGGAATTCAGTTTTTTAAGGCCTTAAACAAGGTTAACCTGCTTTCTCCGTTTTATTTTTATATTTATGTTATGAAGTCTTCCCATTTCTTTTAAAAGAGTTGTGGATGTCGAGGCATGTTTAACGGCATTGTGCTATAATACGTTATTGCATCTTTCACATATTTTCTATGCGGATGATTCGTGTTTATGGGGAAATGGAGTACTAAGGAATATTGATAGCGATTATAAATGTGTTGAAATGTTTCATCGTGCTTCAGGTCTTAGTTTTAATTTAAGCAAGAGTAATTATTGGGTGTTGTGGTTAGTTAAGAAAGGGTGGTGCAAGCTGCAATAGAAATGGATGTTGTGTCCCTTATTAAGGCTCCTTTAGCTTATTTAGGTACCGAAAGTTGGGGGAAATATGTCTCGATTAAATCTTGGGGATGAGATTGTGGATAAAATGGTAGATCGTCTTTCAAAATGAAGATGCAAACATTATCGATAAGTGGTCATTTACCCTTCTCAAGGCGTTCAAGGATCCATACCTATTTATCATATGTTCATATATTCAAGTGCCAATAAAGTCCTCAAACTCATGAATCAATTCGTAAGTCCGGATTTTATAGTGGTGTCGATTTGACATAGTACAAAAATCGATATGGGTGAAATGGAGGTAAGTTTTGTTGTTCTAAGAGAAAGGTGGCCTTAGTGTGTTTCTAGTTTATATGCCTTAATAGAGCTCTTATGTCTATATGAGTTGGCGTGTTCAACTCAAAAGAACTGTTATGGACTAGGGTTATTAAAAGCTATTCATGGCGAAGATAGGGAAAAAATGGTAGCGGATTCAGTTGGTTACAAGTCCATTTTGCAGAAGCATTCCTCTAGGAGGTGGAAACAATTGAAGAAATAAAGGTATACACTTAATAATTTTATGCAAAAAAAGCTTGCAATGGTGCTGGATACTTATTTTTGGGAGGATTTGTGGCATTGAGACATGGTTTTGAAACAAAGATATCCTAGGCTTTATGCGCTGGAAGTGAAGAAGACTATCGATGTGGCTTCTAAACTGTCATAGGAGAACTTGACCTGGTCTTTTCGTCGTGCTCCTAGAAGCGGAGTGGAACAAGATCAGTTGACGATTTGACGACTTACGTGGAAGTGTTGTTCTTGGTGTCCACGCCTGATAGGTGGTAATAGACGCTTGATGGTTCAGTGAGTTTCGCGTATTCTTCAGCTAAAAGGTTATTGATGCTAACAGGTTTCCGTAAAGTGTCTAACTCAAACTCGATTGATAAAAGCGGTGCCAATCAAGTGTTAACATGTGCATGCGTGGAAGTGAGAATGGATGTTTAGCCGTACACCATCTTAATATATCCCGGAGAGGTATAATATTCCCGTCTATTCTTTGTCCCGTATTGTGCAGCGTCACGGAATCCGTCAAGCATTTATTTTTTTATTGCCTTGTGCGAAAGGATAATTTTCGCAAGATATGAGCCGTTTGTGGGGTGAGTGGATTTTCATGAAGTGCATACTGTTCGCATGAATGGGTTCTTTAGATCGTAAATCTTCGGAATTCCCATCAGCATAAAAAAAAAAAGGTTTGTTGAAGGGGTGTGTTTTGGGTGTGGTTGGCTATTTTGGGCTTTATCTTAATAAGTGTGTCTTTTTGTTGGTTAGCTCCTTCTTAAGGCGGTTATTTTTGATGATGTTGTTCGTATTCTTATTATTTGAGTCGTTTTATAGATGTAATGTGTCGTTAGTTGGTTGATTGGGCTAAGAAAATCCTCATCACTTAACTTTGAAGATTGGTTTCTAGGCTTCTTGGCTATTTTTAATAAAGTTGTTTGTTAAAAAAAACCACTCTTAACTTCCAGATTTGGTCAACTTAAATTGCGGTGTTAAAAAAAAAAAAGAAGAGACATTAAACACGGGTATACTTTGGCTGACCAATGACCTTCTGCAACATATTGATACGAACCGGAATGATAAAAAAGATTAAAAAACGAATAAAGATAAATAAAAATAGGTGATTAACTTTCGAGAGGCCGATGTCTCTCCCAATAATGATATCAAATCACTAATTCTTTCATAATATTCAACATAATAAGATTACAACCCTAATCATCTATTATAGTTTGTCGAGTCGCGCGATCGCATCGATGACTAGAGAACTGCGCGCGAAGTCAAATGACAATCTTTACCTAAATAAAACATATCTAGTAAATAAATAAAACTATTTTAATACTTATTTAATATCAATTCCATAATTATTTATTCCAGATCGTATTATTACTCCGGCCCGCAAAAACACCTTGTCTTCAAGGTGTTCTTTTAAAATCTTGAGCCACGTGATTCCAGGATCCCATGTTCTTCGTTGTATCCCTTTTGTGTGCTTTAACAGCAAGTAGTAGTCTTGATATATCTTTTTGAGTATTCTTATGCAGACTTGTAATTGTTCATGTAAATTGTGACACCCCGAGAATTTCCGTTCAATAAATTAGCCGTTTTCGTTTAGTAACTTGAATTTTCGAGGTTTCGTTTAATATTTACGTGTAACCGGGAAGTATTCCCGCTCTTATCTGAGAATCGTCTCCGGGAGCGAACCGGGATGCCTAACGTTGTAGTATTTTGGCAATAACTGCGTTTTTACATTTTATGGCAATATATAAAATTTCATAATTTTCGGTGATACCGTTATTCGTTTCGTTACTTGCGTAAATCGTGGTTTACTTATAACATGAGCTTTTGCATGCAAGACTTGGAAATTAAATCAAATGGGAAGCACTAGCCAAATAAAATGAATAAAATTCACTTTGGTCCCCTCCCCATGCATGCATGCTTCCAAACCAACATCACATGCACCCTTGGTGAACAAGTTTGAATTCAAATCAAATAAAAACAAGCCTTAATCACATGTTTTGTGCCAACTTGAATTTGATTGGAGGATCAAATTGGTCCCCCTCCCCCTCTTTGTCTCTTGTCCACGGCACACACACACTTTTAGTGTGTGAAGTAAACTTGTGTTATATAAATTTTGTTGCTTCCATTATTTCATTCATAACACACACACTTATATTTTTAGCTTTCTTTTTCTCTTTTGCTCTCCCTCTTCTCTTAAAACCCACGGCCAAACAACCATTTATAGAGTTTCCATTTTCTTTGATTCTTTTCAAGATCCAAGTGTTCTAAGTTCATTTTCAAGGGTTTCTAAGGTAGATCCAAGTATTGGTTGGTTGATTTTCAAAGGTTTCTCAAGATTATAAAATTAGGGTTTCTAATTTTATAAGTGGCTAATTTTATAAGTGGGTTTCATAGATCTAGTCATTTTGGGAATAGATCTTGTGATTCTCTACTTCTTTCTTCATTCTTGTAAGTATTTCTTGGTCATCTCTTGCTTCATTTCTTTTATTCTTATAAATATTGTTCAAGTTTAAGAATTCATGTGTTTGTGTTACTTTTCTAAAAAGAAATGATAAAATATCTTGACAACTTTTATAAAAATGGAAGTATTATGTTTGTTGTTTTATAAGTTATGGTGAGATGAGTTGAAAAGTGTGTTGCAACAATAGAAATGAAGGGATTAGGTTAGATTAAGTGTGGTTTTGTTGGTTGGTTTGGTAGTGATCGGGATTAGGCTAGAATAAGCACTATTGTGGCGTTTGGATGGATTTTTGGGAGTATTTATGAAAAGACATGTTGCTGATCCGAATTAGTTTTGAGGTTTTGAGCGACCTAAAAATGTTTTCATTAGGCGTAAAAGTAGTTTTTGAAGAGCTTGTTTCGAATAGATAGTTTTTCACATATCGCACTTTAAAATCGGACTTAAAACGGCCAAGTTATAGCCAAATGAAACTTGAAACATTTTTCGGCAAAACCAAATGAATAGTGTGCTGATGTGAATAGTAAAAGGGGTTTTCGGACACTTTCGGACATTTTTGGACTTTCTAAACTCTAGCGAAACATATAGTAACACATATATATAGATTAGCATCATTTGAAGACGTCATTAACATATTTTAGGAAAAGCGATAAAGTTACTAAAAATAGTAAGTTTGGTAAAACTTAGCGGATCGGACTTGGAAGTTAAGCGATTATGGTTAGTTAGCGCATTTTGAAAATATGGAAACTTAACAAATATAGGGGACGGTATTAACGTCTTGAAACTAAAAACTTTCCTAAAATAGAAACTTTCTAAAAGTAGTAATTTTTGGATAAACGCCAAGACTTCCCTATCTGCTTTGGTTCCACTTAACGAAGAACAAACGGATATATGTCATGTCGATGTGCGTTGTGGTGGTCTTTGGTTTGGGACACCAGTTAAGGGCAGGAATACTATGTGGCATGATATGATATGCCCTGTTGTTATTAGCATCGGTGTCATGAGCTTAGCGTAACAGTAAATACTTTTTATGTGATGTTGTATCTGTTATAGTAGTCGCATGCATTTTGAAATCTTGTGGTCCACTCTTGTACTAACTTAAACCTATGAATTCACCAACATTATGTTGACGGTTTTTAAAACATGTTTTCTCAGGTGCTTAGCTTGGCTTGTTCATTGATGTCTTAAATGAATCTATGTGGCTCTTGTGACTTCGCCAATTTTAAGACTTATATATTAATATACTCGTTGTCATTGTCAAACTTTTATGCTTCCGCTATTATTTAACTTCATCATATGATCGGATGTAAAACTTAAATTTATTTTTTCCTTTATGAACGAGTACAAACTTTTTTTTAAACGTCCATGATTAGTGGTCGTTCTTTATTGCTTTGTGTTCGGATTGTTATGACGTCACGCCCTCGGACACGTATTCCATCCAGGCCCCGTCTGGGGGTGTGACACCATCACTTTTGACCAAGTGGACCACCATGTTGGTTATTGTCCTTGTCATTACAAGCAAACTCAATTCTTATCCTTGAGAGAAGATCTAAATTGGATTGAATTTCTCCCAACCGGTACTAATCCACACTTCAATATTCCATCAAAAATTATCCACCAATATACAACTTCGCACAAATTCACCATCACCGAATCCTTTCGCACCACCAACCTTTCCACCCGCAAACTAAACATATTCTATGTTTAGTTTTCTTGTTTTAAATAAAAACTGACCACCCTTTTATAAGCAAGTCCTATGGCTCTCTAGACCTATTAGGATATTTGTAGTTTTTATTTTATGTGTCTTGTATCATCATACTTTAAGCATAATTTTTATTTTTAATGAATGAAGTTTAAGTTTATGACATTGTTGTGTTGGCTGGTTGATATATATTGTTGTAGTTGTTACAAATACTGCATATTTATTTTGGCTTATTTTTTTGCCATGTTTTTATATTTTTCGTGACGTTGCTCGTAGTTAGAAATATATATTGCACTCGTTCTCTAACTTGTTTTGGTACCAAGTCACTATAGCTCGATACCTTTGTGCCCTCAAATGAGGGGATCGTTTATTCTGTCAAATTAATGTTTTTGCATCGGCGAAGCCTTTTTGATTCTACAAAAAGAGGAAGAAATTGAATAAAACTCAATAAAAACTTGTTTAAATATATTTTTACATATAATGAGTTTAGATTTTGTAATTATCATAAAGGGGGAGATTGTTAATACAAATAATGTCTAAAAATGTTATTTATATTTTTCGACTTCTATACGTTTTGATAATCACAAAATGTAAAAACATTCTATGTAAAATTAAACGTAAATAAGTTATTATTCGTAAATTTCTATTTCGACGTAAATCACTAAAGGTATGTACAAACAAATGATTAATTTATTAAATGATCAAAGTTATACCTTTTTGTCTTAAACTTTACATTTTTAAAAATGTAACAAAACATTTTTACAAAAATAAATTAGACAAAATATTTTTGTAATTATAAGAAATGTTTTATTCAAATATACATTTGAAATCAGATTTTTCCCTTCAAAATCAGAAAAACCTGCCTTATAAAACATTTCTCCACTACAGGACAAAAATAAGAGCGTGCTGCCAGGGGGCGCCCCCTGACAGGCACCCGCGCCCCCTTATCGATAAGGGATCCGCCTATGATAGCTTGGGGGCCGCCAGGCAATTTTTGTCCTAGGCTTTGCCTATAAATAGTGGACTGTTCCCTAGATTTTTTCACCTTTTGTACACTTATCTTTTGTTTCTAAATCAGCAAACACATTTCTTATTCTTTGATCATTTAACTTGTATAAACATTTGTTTTCAAGTGATCCAATCTTTCCTCTCAAAGTGCAAGAGAAGAATACTTGTAATCGCCAAGATGACCGAAAGTATTGTCGTTTTATTTTAACTTAGTAGCGTTGTTCGATCTGTTGTATATTGTACATCAAACACACTATTTATTCTTGTGTTATTTAGTTAGATCGATAGATCGTGTAAGTATTTAGGTGAGAAAATACTTGTGTGAGTGTTTAGTATTTTAGGCCTCAAAATACAAGTGTGAATGGTAGATCGGTTCTAGCTAAGATTAGAACTCGATATTTGGCTTAGTGTCGGAAATTGGTGTAAGATACTTGTGTACGGTTTTCTCTGCCTAAAAGGAGCTTGTCGACATAGTGAAGTGAACTCTCGAGTTGGATACTCGGGGAGTGAAGTAGGGCGAAGAGGATCTTCGTTACCGAACCAATATAAATCTTCGTGTTGTGGTTTGATCTTTCTAACTCTATCCTTTTGTCTTGCACTTAATATTTTGTAGTTAATATTGGTTCTACTTATTTATATTGTTCATATTGTGTGCATTTGATATCACTTAAACTCGGATCTACGCTTTTATATATAAACGTTAATCAAACTTTAAAAAGTGGTAAACTATTCAACCCTTTCTAGTGTCCACATAATATATCAATAACAATGAGCGAATGAGTCCTTAACAATGTGATTTAACAATGAAGGCAATATCAATGAAAAGCGAAAGACCATCTTAATCGATACACTAGGATGGATTGAAAAAAACAAATAGACGGAGTGTCAATAATTCAGTTTCAATGGTCAAACGACTCATATCAATAAGTACTAGCAAAGAATCCATACGATCATATTCACAAATGAAAAAATATGATCAGATATTCATACCTTACACGCAACAACTCAAATTGTTTCAAAGCTATAACTAGTCCAAGATTATAATGCATTCCACTCGATCTATAGAAAGAGCACAAATCAATATTACTTGTTGTCTTCAGTACTCTTTTTACACGTCTTATTAATCCTATCTTTTAGATAATTATAACTTCATAATTGTTTTAGGGTAAATGGCACAAAAAGATACCAAACATGAGAGTTATTTTCAATCAAGGTATCGTACTTTTTTTATTTTATAAAAAGGCACTCAATTTTTTTTTTTTGCCAAGTTAGGTATTTCGTTAAATATTTAATGATCATTCGTTAAGTTTTACATTTCAAATCCACCCACCCTACTATCACCATCAACCATTGTCGCCACCACCAAACCTACCTACCACCATCATATTCCATAATACAAGGTATTTTCCAACAGCAATTTTAATATTATAATTTTACAGCGCATGATATTTTCTAACAAATTAACAAACTTATTAGTCACATGGTTAAAAAAAAGATGGTTAAAACTCAATTATTACTGCATCCACGTCCTATAAATAGCAGAAAAATAATAATAATTGGGTTTTGCTAAACTCTGCCCACCGGGCAGAACTTAAGGTGTAGTTAATACACACAAACTTTTCTAATTAACAAGAAAATACATTAAATACACATTAAATGAACTTATAAATTACTATATTTGAATGTGTATTTAATGCATTTTCTGGTTAAGTAGGAAAATTTGTGTGTATTAAATACACCTTAAATAGTTTTGAGCTCATGTTTAAAACCGAATCAACGCTAAAATGACTGAAACCGCACAATTTATGAGCTCAAAGAGCGTTACAATATACACTGACATAACTAGCATAAATATTAATAAAATTGATTACGACAAACTGTATGTCCATTATTAGATCTGTTATAATTACAGTAGGTTTTAAAAATTAGGGATCAAAAAAATATTAAAGCAACTTAGCAATTGTATTATGTATATTTTGAATCAAACGGAATAATGATAAACTAAAAGCATAAACGAGTAAATAATCAATCATAATTGTAGACTATATACATAACTTAATGAAATTAATAAAGTGTATCTTTGAGTGGAAATAGTAACCAGTAAATATAATTTTGATAAAGGCGGTGTTTGATAGTGATAGTGGCGGGCAAGCTTGGTGGTGGTAGCAGCGGTGGACTTGAAATGTAAAACTTAACGCATGATCGTTAAATATTCAACGAAAGTACCCAAATTAGCAAAAAAAATAAGTTGGGTGTCTTTTTATGTAAGAAAAAAATGTGATACCTTGATTGAAAATAACCCTTAAGTTTGGTACATTTTTGTGTCATTTGCTCATTGTTTTATCTTTACATATGGTTTATATAGATCAGTAGCCATGCACCAGTTTGATTACTTTAAGTAACTTATGAACAAAATATGTTTTGCAACTAATCATTACGTCAAGTTCATGCCATAATAATAAGCTATGATCTTTTTCGGTATATATAAGACGTAAAGAGCTTTTTATGTTTTTGACTAAAGTTTCATTATACAATTTAAATTAAGATATCAGTATTTGTATCTCTAAGTGTTATATGTTTCAGTTACATGATATATGATTAAGGATTAAATGTTACCTTCAAACTCAAAGTCAATCATGGCCACGAACTGATTACTATTGGGATATGTCCATATCATAAATAAATATACGGCCAGAAATACGTGAGCCTAGGGGCACAATCGTATACACAGTGGATGTGTTATAATGTTAATTATATATTTTTGTATATTTAATTATATTATATGTTCACGAAATAATTTAAACCGATCTTTAATTCTAACAAAGGCGGCTTGACTCTTGCAAAAACCCGATGCAAATTTCTCGTACCAAACCCATCGAATTCGTCACCACTTTCTTCGTGATAATGTCAGAAAGGACATATTCAGTCGATAAAAGTGTTCGGGATGTCGACAACCACGCGACATTCCTTACATAAACCCCTTTAAAACGTGGAAACGTTAAAAATCTATGTCTTGGTTAAGGAATGATGAAACACATTTCATAAATCATATTAGTCCGCTTCTCCTTCTTCTGTCTCAACTCTAGTCCGTGTTTCATTCCGTGTCGTGACAACTTGAATACTTCATCCGAAGTACTTTAAGCATGTTTAATTTGAGAAATGCAAATTAAGATGTCACTCTTCTTCGTAAAATTTTCGTCAAAAACTAAGTCTAAAACCCTTTATTGAGGGCGGCCCCCATACCATAGGCGGCCCCCTAATATATTTGAGACTGCCAGGCATTATGAGACCGCCATCAGCAGACTCTCATCTTTTACACTTACCTAAAAAATTTCAATTCACAAAACCAAACACACCCCTTCCTCTCTGCAAGTGACGAACACAAACACAACCACTCAAAAACTCAAAATCACCCATTAAAACACAAATTGAAGATAACATCAACACCTACAATCATTCACAACATCTTAAAGATTTTTAGTTGTGAAATGACTTTGAAAGATGAATTACGATACACAAAATCATACGTTCCAACAATCTCAAATGAAAACTATATTCCTGATATCCTAAAATCCATCATTCGAAACCTAGAATGTAGGTCAATCCATGAAGGTCGCCCTATATCTCCTGAATCCACTAAATACGATAATATTCAAACCCTTTTTCAAGTCATCAAACTTTTGAAAATATATGAACTCCATGAAGAAATTTGTCCAATATTTCTACTTGAATTTTATTCCTTAATAGAAATCACCAAAGATGACAATCTAAACTTCTTCTTAACATTTTGGGCATTGAAAAGAACATTTAAGTTCTCACTCGAGTCATTTGCCTCAATTCTCTCCATTCCATGTGAAGGGGAATGTTCTTACTCTGAAGAACCCTCTCTCGACTCTTTGAAAACTAATCAAGAGTCAAACACACATTCCAACACCAAAGGAAATTATCCAATCAATTACAACAACCGGACAAACCATTTTTCCAAACAAAATCCTCAAGGAAGAACTTCATCATGACATAAGATCTTGGAATGAAATCATTCAAGATAATGCCTTTGGCACTCAAAATGACTCACCATTTCTTTCTGCATCATCATGTCACATGATGTATTGCATTCTGACAAGTACTCCTTTCAACTTTGCCTACTTTCTAACCAAACAAGTTGAAAATATTAAAAATCAACCAAATTCTCCAATGCCATATGGAATGATTCTAAATCGTCTATATGATCACATTATCAAAATTAATCCTCATCTACGAAAATAAAAATACAAATCATATTGGCCATCCATGAAACCTTGGGTTCATCCTACTCATCTTAAATCAATTATCTACATATCTTCTGAAGAAGTTTCAAGTGTTGATTTAAATGATGGTTGAAATATTTCTCTATAATTATTGCTAGAGATACGTACTATTATTATTACTATGTAATATTATCTTAACCTCTATCATGGATAATCAAGTACGTGTATAATGTGTCTACATTATCATTTCATGCTTGCTATGTGACATTTAGTAGACCTTTAAGTCATTTATATGCTTCAACTTGGCCACGTTACAAGATTTATCTTCTCCTTTAGATATATTATGAAGATTCTTTGAAGTGATGGAAATGCCTATCGCCCTTTCAACCCTTATTGAATACTCTAAAAGAGGATTAAACTTCTGGAAAATTTCGTGATTCTCCAGAAAACGGCCCCCTTAAATATTAGGCGGCTCCCTAACATAAATAGGACCACCGCTAATATAAGGGACCGCCCTCAGAGGAACTACGAAATTCTACTGTCTCCTCTTTATCTGCAACTTTGACCCTATTCCCATTAGGTTCAGCCAATCTTTCCCTTCTAAACCAAACACTCCTTAGAATCTTTATTCTTCAACACTCGCCGTTCCTAAAATTATTCTATATTAACATCTTTTTTCTTCTAAATACACTCTTTCATTCTGTCCTCTAGTCTCCTCTAGCAAAATCCCTTGTGCTTGCTACGAAAATACAAAAAGGCATCTTGTACCTTGGAGACAAAGTCATAATCTTCTTCCATCTACCACCTTCTCACCTCTACCAATATAGGTCTACTACTACCTTCACTATAACAACAAAAACTCTTCATCTTCTACACCTCCTCAAAATCACAACTAAAACCAAATTGCACTGAACTTCATTCACCCATCTAATACTCCTTGAGATTAATCTCTATAACAAGCAATTAAAGCTATTAAAATCCTTCAACTCCTACCTCCAATTATATCCCCTCCACACTAATTAGATATGTAAACTTTTCATTAGGAATTTTGTCATTGTTGCTTGGATACTCGGATCAAGTAAGCAATCTGTTTCGAACATTGCTTATTATATTTAGTGATAATATTGCTTTTAGCCTTTATGTCAACTCTAAATTGAATGATTCAATCGTATTGGCTGCGAGATTGGGCCATGTTCTACTTTAGAGGATGCAGATATGTCTTAAGGACGGGTTAATAATAGCTTTTAACATGATACTAAAAGTGTAAGGACTTTCCTTCCTGAACAAATAACTAAGAAACCATTTCAAAATGTGAAATGTGAAACTGAAGTTTTGAAGCTGATCCACAGTGATTTATGTGATCTGCATGCTATTCCTTCACTGGGGAATAAAAAATACTTTATGACATTTATTGATGATGCTTCTAGGTTTTGTTATGTTTATTTATTACATTCAAAGGATGAAGCATTAGATAAATTCAAAGTATTCAAAACTGAAGTTGAATTACAACAAGGGTCCCTGATCAAAAGATTCAAGACTGATAGGGGAGGTGAGTACATGGATACTCTGTATTTTTAGTCTATTGGTATTATCCATTAAACGACTTCCCCTTATACTCCACAAAAAAATGGTATATCGGAAAGGAAAAACAAAGTAATGAAAAAAAATAGTTAATTCCATGTTGTCATACTCTAGACTGAGTCAAGGGTTCTGGGGTGAAGCTATGTTAACAGCTTTCTATTTATTAATCAGGGTTCTTAATAAAAGGAACTAGATTACCCCTTATGAACTCTGGACTAAAAGAAAACCAAACCTGAACTACCACAGGGTTTGGGGTTGTAGGGCAGTTGTAAGACTCCTAATCCAAAGCTAAAAACTTTAGGTAAAAGAGGCATTGAATGCATATTTGTTGGATATGTTAAGTATTCCAAAGCTTTTAGGTTCTATGTAATTAAACCTAATGATTATGTTTTAATTAACTCAATAATTGAATCAAGGGATGCTATATTTGATGATAATAAATTCTCTTCAGTCCCTAGACCAAGTCTTAGAATTCCAAATGGAACTTAAGACATTGGTGGTTCAGTGGTCCCTGAATAGGTCACTGAAGAGGTTGTAAAGCAACCTGAACCTAAGCTTAGAAAAAGCAAAAGGAATAGGACTCCAAAGGAATTTAAACCTGAATTTCAATTATCTTTAATTGAAGGAACCGGGGATGAGGTCTCTGACCAACACTCCTATTGCTTTAATGTTGAGGATGATCCTAAAATATTTGATGAAGCAATGAAGTCCCTGTATGTTGCTTTCTGGAAAAAAGCAATCAATGATGAGATGGACTCCATCATGGGTAACAACACTTGGGTTTTGGCTGATCTACCTTCATGTTGCAAACCTCTTGGTTGCAAATGGATCTTCGAAAGAAAGCTAAAGGTAGATGGAATTATTGAAAAGTTCAAGGCAAGGCTGGTCATTTAAGGCTTAAGACAAAAATCAAGGATAAACTACTTTGATACTTATGCTTTAGTGGCACGTATCAGTACCAAAAGACTGATGATTGCTATGGCATCAATTTACAATCTAATTATTCATTAGATGGATGTGAAGACAACTTTCTTGAATGGTGAATTGGAAGAGGAGGTTTATATGAACCAACCTCAAGGCTTCATCATGCCTAGTAATGAAACAAGATGTGTAAACTGATTAAGTCTCTTTATGGGCTGAAGCAGGCACCTAAGTAATGCAATCAAAAATTTAATGAAGTGGTTTTGTCTAATGGTTATTTACTTAACCAAGCTGACAAATGTGTATAGCAAATTTGATGAATCTAGTAAAGGAGTCATCATTTGCCTATATGTTGATGGCATGCTGATCTTTGGCATTGACCAAGTTTAGGTTGACTTGACAAAGGAATTTTTGTCATCAAGGTTCTCTATGAAGGACATGGGGAAGGTTGTTGTTATCCTCGGTATTAGAATTAAACATGAAAGTAACGGTATAGCAATTTCTCAGTCTTATTGTATTGAGAAGGTACTGAAGAAATTCAATTACTTTGATTGCACTCCAGT